>JANAWD010000389.1:0-39900 GCA_027627245.1 Meripilus lineatus | reverse complement strand
TCAGGCAATGCAGCAAGCAGCATGGAACGCTCAGCAATTCAGCAACCTACACGGTCCAGCCATGTTTCAATTTGGCAGCTATCCACAACAGGTCGGTGCATTTTTCTCTGACCCTGAGAAGGAACCAGGCTGATTTTTGATACGATAGATGCTCACACCCGTACAGGGTCAAATGGTTCCCCAGCCCCAACAATTCTACGCTTCGCCCCTGCCGCCGCCCCCAACTAGGGCCCCCTCACAGATAGCTGTTGGCCATCTTAGCCGGGACCACAGTCATTCAACCCTACCTGACATTGATGAAGACATGGGCGAGGAGGCGGAGATATCTGAAGTGGATCATCTAACCTCTATGGGCGGGGAAGGCCCAGGAGTATCAGATCCGCCCCTTTCTGATTCGACACACTTCCGTGAGGATGTCGTGATGACGCCAACTCCTGGGGGTTCAAAGGGAAAGGTACAGTGCAGGAGCATCACTTCTTCTTGTCACCACTAATCCATCGCACTCAGGAACGGCAGGTTCGGACTCCGTCTCCTGGCCCCAGTCCGAGCAACAATGGCGGCCAACCAGAACTGGGGGGCAATCTCGCTATTCTGATCCTCAACCAATTCCAGGTAATGAACAATACCCTTGAGAAGCAAATGAAGCAAACCGCGGCGGCTGTGTGAGTTGTTGGTACTTATATACTGATCGACCCAAGACTGACAACCCTCTAGTCGATCCGTGCAGGACTTCCAAGCGAAGTTTGACAGCGTCCAAGAGGCCATCGACGGGCTCACGTATCTCAAGATGGTGTCAGCTCGTACTCGACAACGGACGCTCGGCAAACGAAACGCTCGCAATGGTGTGGAGAAGGATACCGACCAGCCCTTGCCATCTACAAGTAGGAGATCGAACAAGCAGGAGAAAGCACAAGCGACAGAAAGTGGCGAAGACTCGGAGGACTCTGATGACGACGCGCCCGATAAGGATACCATGAATAGAATCAAAGTAAGTCGTTGCCATTCTATTGGGGGTGCTTTCTACTAACGGATTCTTCAGGCCACTGTCCGAAAGCATGTAGCCACATTGATTGGCCTCAAGGATTACAGTCAGCTCCCCGCCCTCTGCCATCCACTTACAGAAGAAGAGATGGAGGCCTATCTAGAGCAAACCGCTGACGCTCCCAAGGTCAAAACCAAGAGGCTCCGTATCGACTTCGTCCATCCCTGGAAAGGCTTTCCCTATAATGTCGAGGTTAGGTCCGTAATCATTACGCACCTCATCCAAGCCCTTGAGGGCGGGAGCTACTCCGAACAGCATATCCTGTCGAGATACTGGACGGTGGAGATCATAGGTGACACATTGGATGTCCACATGGCGTATCTTCGCTCCCAATACAGGTACTACATGAAGCCCGAGGAGGTGAGGCAACAGATCCACTACAAACGCCTGGGACAAATGTCTTTGGTCTCGCGAAAGAACTGGGTATGTATCGTTTGTGGCCTCACACTACCCCCCATGCTGATTTTGTCACTCAAGCTACGTGATAATCGAATCAAGATCCTCAACATACTCGGACTGAACGAACACCTCAAGCTCTTTGAGAACATGGAAAACGCTCATATGAGTGATGACGAGCCTGATGAAGACCACAACGGTGATAGGTCTTTCCCCTCTCGGTTTCACTCATATCGTCCCGACTGGAGAAGCGCAGAGCTCGGCACTTTCCTCCACACCATTGACACCCATACGCCCGTGCTTTGGGGTAGACCCAAGGGCAGAAGAGCGACTCCTGGTAATCCCCCCCGACAGAGGTATGAAATGGAGAATATGGTGAGGCCTGGAGAAGTCCCAGTTGGCCTTTGGAAGAACTGTTACGATGCGGCTTGGCTTAGTCGGCAGCGCCCGCATATTGTGCGCAATTTGGAGATCATCGACAGCGACTATGATCTCGATACAGCCTGCCTCATCTTTACCGACTCTGACAGTTGATCGCCTTTATTTTTTTTTCCTTTTTTCTTTCTCCCTCCGAATGTTCAACACAACCAAGTAGCACGGGATTCTACTTCAACAGTAGTTACAATGTACCGGGTTTCCTACAAAATGAGGGTATATTATATTTTTCTGAGCTCATACTGGACTCCCCCAGCGGTGAATAAGTACTCGAGTCTTGAAAGCTCTGCCACGCCGTACGTGTTTCTTTGTGGCCTTCCAACTTAGCGCTCCCCCCCCCCCCCCCCCCAATCATTGTTTTCCTATCTCTGGACCATTACCCCCCGGAATAGGAAACCAATTCAGCCCTAATCCGCGCCTTATTCCGCCCCAGAAAAGGCTATTTATTCCTGTGGCTCTTCTGATTCACAAGAGTTTTCCTATTATGGCCTCATCCTGCCGCGGGATAGCCACCAAAAATGATCCCTTTTATGTGACTTTTCCGCCACAAGATGACGCCCGGAAAGGATTCCCTTTCTTTGCCGGAAGGGCCAGCCCCTCCCCGGCCATGATTGTTATCCTATTCTGGGCATATCGGTCCCCAAAGGAGCCAAAGGATAGCCAAAAGATATTTTGACTATCCAATGACTATTTTGGGGCAGAATATGCCCCGGATTTGTTTCCTCTCCACCGGATATCCCCCCAGAGAAAAGCCACGTGTCAGGTTTGGATCTCACGCCGGCGAAAAGATACAGGATAGGTGCGTGATATTTATATTATTCTATCGCGCGATAACCAACGGATTTGCGTAGGACAAGATACTAATCCTACGCATATCCTTTGACTCTCCTGGGGGGTGATATCCGCCCCTGCGTGTCGTGAAACCGAATTTATCCCCCCAGGCACGCCCCCTCAAGTCCGTAAGTTGATCGACCTTCTGTTTCGAGAGAAATTGCCGCTAACCCCGATATGGTATCGAAGTTGGCAAGCAGAAGCGGGAGATTCCTCTCAACGAATACGATGACGGGGACAGCGACGATGACGACAACGCTGTGGGTCGTTCAGTTGCATTTTGGGGGGCATGTCGTCCTATTCCTGCTGGAAATTGGCACCCACGGAAGATACGCCGGGCTGACGAGGGGCCCAACTACGGAAGTGACAAGCTTGCATCAGTGAGTTTCTCCTCCTGGGTCGCCTACATCTAACATTCTGACCCTTTTAGGACGTTGACATGGCAGATAACCACGGACCCCCGTTTATCGAAGAAAGCACGGCCCCTGCTACGTTGGAGACTCCTTCAACACACACCCTGGACCCATCCCCTGCAACCTCTGAGGACAACACCGAGGGTCACACCCCGTCCTCCATATCATATCATGCCTGGGACTTGTCTTGGGTCGACCAGGCGGTGTCGCCAGGTCGTTCTTCTAACGGTGTAACCGCCGTCCTCAACAACCCTACCCGGCCGTCCCAACCTCTTCTGTCAAAGACCGGCAGCCCAAAAGGCAAGGAGAAAGCAAGGGCTGACGCTCCAACTGGGGCCCAAGAGCCTTTCTCTACTCCAGCACAGGTGTTGGACATCCCCCACCTCTCATCCAACGGTTCTGGAACCCAACAAGTCCCCAGTGATGATCAACTCCCCGACCCACATACCCCTCACGATCGAGTGCAACCAACGGCTGGCTTCGATGTTATTGCACCCTCCTCTATCAACCAATCGCATATGGCTGCCCCAACAGAGGTGGTCCTGAACACGGAGGCTTGTACTATACCCGTTCATGGTCCCCTTCCTGGCCAAAACTCCATGCGGCAAGAGGGCGCATTTTCTGCTTCATTCTTCAGTTCGGGGAATCACGGTCACGATCAACCGCCTGGTAGTAGCAAACCATCCGACCAATCTACCCCACAACTTCAGCGAACCACCAACCATACTTATCCCCCACCTGCAGCTACTGAGCCTCCGCCAGTCACCACCGAGGTTGAATCTGTCCAAGTCTTGCACACGCCTACATACGCTGCGACCTTCTCTGATTATGACCCTCAGTCTTCCGCCGTTCCATTCTCCGCCTCTGGCTTGGCCACTCATAATCGCCCCTCTTCTGTGACGCCACCATCTCCTCCGTACTCCGTACCCGCGTCCTCACCTCCTGAAGACTTCAAGGTTAAGTCAATCGCCCGTGTCCCTCAAGCCTCGGTTAACACACTGCTACCTATCGCTAATCAAGTGCCTTCTGATGTCAGCACGGCAGACACCACACCACATTCTTCCACCGGTGTTGAAATTCTGGTTGATGGTGCCCACGCCCACCAACCTCAAGGCCTCTCTGGTATGACTCCGGACAACAAGGAGTACTCTGCCTCTTCTACTGCCCCTCTTGTATCCAATCGCTCTCCTGAGAGAGTCGTCGAGGATCGGGGCTATGGAACAGAGCAGGAAGTAGCTTCCTCGACTCCCACTTTCCACCTTTCATCACCAGATGTTACCTCTGCCCCTGCTACGAACACAGGTAAATGCTCCTTGCGTATCCAATATCATAAATCTGACCCTCCCAACAGAAATACCTCAGCATGTTGCTTCCGAACCACTGTTCCTCGACTCGCCCCCAACGACAGATGTCAAAGATCACGGAACCATCTCATCGACAAACGTTGACGTGTCAAACCAAGGCGCCCCATCGGGCATGGTCTCAGCTGATGACGAGTTACCCAACCTGGGATTTGTCAGAGACGGTGGCCCTTCGTATGATGCTACCCTACCAGATCCTTATCAAGGCCTCTATATGTTTGAGGTACAACACGATCGTGATGAATCGGGCAGTTGGGACGTATCTCAGACACCCCTGGTAGCAGTCCAAGACCCTTTCACAACGCTTGGTCAAGAATTGTCCTCACAGACGCCCTTCAATGCAACTCCAGCCGGACTCGCTGGTTCCCTTTCCGCCACTTTGACCCAGCAAGCTCCTCCTCCGGCATCACTGTCTCTCCATGCAACCCCCGATGCCTGCACGGCTCTGTACAACCCTGACAACGGCCCTGACATGGACAGTAGCTTGATAGGCAGTCATTCAAGTACCCATCCACAACTTATGCAAAATGCCGTCCCCTGTCCGACTCTCCCTTCAGAGGCTTCATCCTCCACCTTTACACCCACGAGCGCCTTCCCAGTACCATCAGGAAGCAGCCAACCTCCTCACACAGCACCGATTTGCCAAACGGCCGTACCCGCTGAAGTCAACGCGTTGACAAACTCCACCAGATCTCTACGCCCCCTTCCTTCTCGTGGATCAAACACAGGCCCAATGCACGCAGTTCTTCCGCCTCAACCACAGCCACTACCTGCAGAGGTGCCCAGAAACTTTCACCAGTTCTCCTTTCAAGCACATACGGCCCCTTTTATCGGCACTCAGTCGTTGGCACTGCCAACTATACCAGGTATGGCCGCATCGTTATAATTTATGCCCTTGTTTGACACCTGCGTGCTCTCAGCCCATTATCAGACTGCTGGGTTACACCCGCACGACCCCTTCTCGTCCAGTGCCTACCCTACACCTTGTCAAGCGACCAATCCCAACATGCAGCAGCAGGTACCAGAAAATGTGTCCTCCACCGGACCAGCCCTTCGGCCACCGTCACCAACCAGTTCCAACACCGCACCCATGGATGTTGACGACCCCATACGTGGATCTGCTACACAACCGCCTCCTCGAACACCTCATTCTACGTCTCGAACCCCAGCCCAGTTCCATGCAGGCCCAAACCCGCCAACCAACCGAACTCCGGCTCCTCATGATCAGACCTCCGAGGCAGGCCCCAGTGTTGAGCCCATAGCTCGGGCCTTGAGTGAGTCTTTCAACCAGACAATGAAAGATATGGTTAGTGGTGTGGGCGGTGCAGTGAAAGAGCTGTTCCAAGGGTTGTCGGCAGAGGTCAAGGAACTCAACAGCTCGTTGCGTCTCGTGCAAGACCAAGTGAAGCACCTTTCACAACCCTCGGAAAGGTCCCAAGATCAACAGTCGCGTGGTCAGCCGCATGCCCCTCGTGCCCGAAATTCACAGCAAGCTTCATCTCGCAGCCGTTCCAAGGGCCAGCCTCGTCTGAGAAGAACGGAGGAAGGACTTGACAACTCTGATGACAGCGATGATGCCGACGATGAGAGTCAAGAGGAAGTCACACCTCGGAGGGTTGGCCTTCCCAAACGCCGTACTCACACGATGAATAAGTTTTCGGTAAGTTTCGAGTTCCTCTTCTTACTGTTGATAGTGCTGAGGTTTGTCAAGGCCGATGTTCAGGCCCATTTCAACACCCTTTTAGGGCGACAGAGGAGGGATCCCATCGACATCACAAAAATCCCTCGCCCTGCAGAAATCCGCGCATATCTTCCTGAAGAAGGTGATGCAGTAACGGTGGACAATTTTCGCCCAGATTTCAGCAACCCCCCAAACTCTGGATGGAACCAGTCCGTTGCTAACGTCTTCGCGGGCGACTTCCAAGCTTCTCATCCCGCCTGGAAGGTAACCCATGACAGGGTCGCAAAAGCATGTCGAACCTACATCAAGTCTTTATCCCGCCGGTACCGAACACAGATCGCTGCTGCCAAGGCCCAGCAAGAAAAGTTAGCCAGGCGTGATCAACGAAAACGACTGGTATGTTCTGACTTTGTTTCTCTTGAGTCGCCTTTTTCAATAAAGCCCAAGTGCCTCCACCGACGTATTGAGGCAGCACAATTATACGCGCCCCACCACGCCCTCATGTTGGAGTACCTTGGTGTCAACGGAATGAGTTCTGATGAAACGGATCCCGAGCAAGGGCCTGACAAGCAGTACAATGTGCTTGTCAAACCTTGGTTGAGTGCCAGCGTCGTTACTTTCAAACGATCTTTCGACGCCTTGCAACGAAGGCACCGCAAATTGGGTGCAGCGGACAACTCGTTCCAAGGTTCCCGGCCTCATCTACGCAACATTACGGATAAGACCGACACCACTCGACCACCGGTCAAACGTCTTCCCGCAAACGCGTATAATGCTGAATGGCTCTCCAAGCAATCCAACGCTTTCAAAGAAGAGTTAGACATGAAAGCTAACTACAATTTTACCCTTGAAGAAGATCTACAGGAGTAAGTTCCCTTAGCAAATTACCCGCATATCTTCCTCATAAGTCCACCAGACTCGCCCAACCCTTCTTTTATAAGCCAACCACTGTGAACTATGCGTAGTCAATCCCATCATCATGCTTCACCAGTCCCATTATGCTGTATTTTAGCCACTCTTTGTAGCACAGTATTAGCTCGTTGTATTCCCAGGTCCAATTATGCTATGTCTCAGTTCCGTGAATTTTGTGTGTTTTGAGGAATAAAACGCTTTTTGAGACCACGTGCTCGTGGGTGTCGATATGGCGCCCAAGGGACCGATTCGAGCTTCCAACCATTGCGATTGACTGATCATCTTCGACCCCCCTCCCATGAGTCCCACAACAGTCCCACCCTGTCTTCCATACTCCCTGATATCTATATGCTGCAACGTGTGTATGTTTCAGGGTACTGTATTAATGCAAGCAACACACCGTCGGCACACAAATCGATCAACTTCAACAGTCGCTCGAAATACGACTGTTGCGACCGATTGGTCCTTCCAAAACCTCTCGGAGCCCCCTCGGCTGAATCTGCAGCGACGACCGATGTCTGAGTTGAAGACATTGAGGTGAGTTTACGGTTGCTTTTGTCCCCTTCACGGTATCGAATATTCTCCTCCCCCTCTCAAGACAGTTGAGCAGGACGTACCCCCTTTTCATATCGGAAATCTCGACGAAACGGGCCGAATTTCTGTAAAGCGGCATCGACCAGGCGCCTCGCCTCGCGATTCGGTCACATTCAGCAATCGATGAACATCGAGGTGGCCAATCTCACCGACAATCGACAAACGTCGCAATGGGCTCCGACGCATTCGATCGACAATCTGGTCACACATCCACAACCACGACGGTGTCCCCCTTCCATAACCAAGACGTATGGGACAGCTTGCCCGTATTGGAGCCATATCCGTCTATGTGTATCTCTTTCGATCCACTTGGATTGAGCGTCTGTCCTCGCTTTTGCTCTGTTTGGCTCCAAATCAGACCAAAGCGAAGATCCCCTGAGAGAGCAAGGCATGTGCATCCATTCAAAAAGGAATTTAAACGCTCTTACGCTTTTACTTCCCTAAGAGGCAACCCGCCATTTTTCAACTCCAATGGGGAGGCGCCCTCACACTTCCATATTCCCACACCGACACCGGGAGACCAGTTTCAGGGCCCTGTATGGGTGTTTGTTCGATGGGATAGGCTATTTGACGCAACTCTAATGCTGCAAAGTTCTGTGGAACAAGTATCAGGTAAGTAAGCAAACAATTCTATGCAACGCCAAACACAGACGCAGCCTCCTACTGAACTGGTGCCCCATTGGGCGCGCTCTCAAGTTTTTCTCGTACTTAAGGTTCGATAGGTGCCCCTCAGCCGCATATCCTCCTTGACTCCCAACCACCACCATCCCCCACCCCCATTTCTCGCCCCCTCTCTACAACTTGTATCTTTTCAAAGGTGCGTCTCCCCCTTGCTCAAAAGTTGACTTATCTGACACTCCAATGGCTCAGTCTTCGTGCAATGGGCCCAACCTCCACCCCCGTCGCCGTCGTTTCACACTGCACCCCGAAGGGGCCGCCCCAGCGAGCTGGGATCAAGGCCAAGTTCCAGGAAGTCCAGCCGGAGGTCAAGGAGGTGCAAGGCACCGGTTATAGGAAGGAAGGGGGTCGGAAAAAGATGCTAAAGAAGAAGATTGCGTACGTCTTTTCCTTCAGCCTTTCAATCTCGCTAGGGCTGATCAAAACCCCACCAATTCGTAGTCGGTTCTTCAAACGGAACCGTGCTCCAGTCGCTTGAGAGTCCCCCTCCTTCACTATGGTATGTTGCACACCCCTCCGCACTTTTCTCTTGTCTGATTACATTCGGAGGGTTGACGAGTGATTGACGTTGGCAACCCTGACAATGGTCCATAGGAGAATCATGTTGTGTACTTTGTATTACCATGTTACAGACCCATCACATGTGCCCTTATTTTCTTGACGTTACCATTGACCGTATGTTCCGTATGTTCGACGAATATGTCTTTGTAGTCGCTCCGAATCGATCCGTTTTATTTTTACTCCAAGACGATTCTCTGCAGAGGTAGCGCCCACGACCTGCGGTGCACGTGACAAGGATTCTCGAATCGCTTCGCTTCGCTTTCTGTCTTGTTGATCGACTCTTGTCGTCGTCACCTTCCTTTGCGTGATTACTTCGTCGACATAGGTTTCTCTCTCCTTTAATACTCTAAAATCATGCTCGCGAACTCCCCCAGATCATCCAGAATGTCATCTCGTCTCCAGATCCTCGTCGCCCTTTCAAGGGCACCCTCTATGCTTCCTCGCATACCTCACTGATGAATCACGGCTTTCACGACAAGGGCTCGCACATATGCCGGCATATGCGACCCTCTTTTTTTGTGTTGTGTTCAGGAGTCCCACCTGTATGCTACTGGTCGTGAGTTCACGCCCAACTTCCATTAAGACGGGCTGTCTTATCGTTCTTCCCCTTTGAAGCTACCCTCTCTCCATCAAGATTTCTGGCAGTCCAGACTTTGAACCCGTTAACTTCTATTGTTTTGAAGGGTCGCAGATCTTCCGGAACAACCTCAATATTTGTCAAAAGGGCATGTGGAAAAGCCCGAAATCGATTCGGTCACTCGACCCGTGCACAGATCGACGCAGGATGAGCGGTCGAGAGTGGACGGTAGAGCATCGAGGATAGGGGGCCAAGGACCAAGAACCAAAGATAGAACGTCGAGGATGGAGGATAGACGAGGACAGAGTATCAAGGGGCGAGGGTCGAAGATCGAGGATCGTGGGGTCGAGGATGGAGGATAGACAATCGAGGACGGAGGATCGGGGATAGAGAATCGAGGATAGAGAATCGAGGACGGAGGATCGGGGATAGAGGGTCGAGGTTAGATGGTTGAGGATCGAGGATAGAGAATTGAGGACGGAGGATCGGGGATAGAGGGTCGAGGATGGAAGGTCGAGGGTCGTGGATGGAATGTTGAGGACCTATACATTCCGGGGACGACTCAGACGGACTGAAAACCCGGGGATGTCGAGGCTTGAATCGACGAAAATCGCGTCCGAATCGCGTCGACTGGTATGAAAAGCAAGCGAACTCGAAACCCTATGATGGAATCTCTGGGACAGTTTCCATCTGCGAATCTCCCGGATTTGCACAACGAGGAACGCGACGCGTTTCTCTGCGACTCAAAAATCGCTCGAACTCGCGACGCGGACCTGGTCTTAGCATACGAATCGGTCTGATTCGCAAATGGTGAGTGTGGAATCTAATCACCCTATTTCTGGAAGAAGTACCTTGATTTCACTAATGATATATTGCCAGCAATACACGCAGACACCCTCACAATGTGTTTCTTTGAAACCTCCCAGTCGCACTCTGATTTTACTGCACTTCTGACTGTGATGTAATTTCGGTGGGATTACAGACTTTCAGGCCTACGGTTACATTCTGGAGGAATATACGGTAAGGTTCACGGTTATTTCACATAGTTGAGGTGATCACACGGCGGATATTTCGCAGGTAGGCCTCTTGTAAAATCCTAGGGTTCATGGTGCTCCTCGCTCAATCATTCTTTGCACCCAGATGCGGTGAGACCACTATCTAATCACCCATTCTTTAGCGATTTCACTCGGCCAAATACTTGGGGGATATGAGTATTGTCCCCTCGATCTGACCGCGGTGTGATCTGGCTGAGTCCCCTTACTGCACGGTGGTTATCGCCTAGATTTCCGCACAATGAACCTTCCTTGTGAGCCACAGTGTTATCTTCTGCGCACATAAATCACACTGCTAATACAATAAAGCTAGGTCCTCCTTGTTGATCTCCTCGTTGACTACACTCGGGGTACACGGGAAATGGCGCCATAAGGAACCTATTTTGGGATCTCCGACGGTGTTGTTGACCTACTCGCCGTGTAACCTAGATACAACCATGCTGGAGATGGGGTAGATATATGGTGATCAAGGGAAGGCTATGATTGAGGTAAGTGTATTATGATCTCACCGAACATTCCCAAGCTCAAGCTAATCGCCGTGATCTCATTTTAGGTTTTGTGAAGAAAACAAGGATGTGCACCGTTCAAAGCTCAGGTATGCCTGGGCTATAATCACCCTGTTACTATTGTAATTCTATTCCTGGTTGATAATTGATGTAACCATTGTGAGGACACGCTTCAATCCCGGGTCCCACTGTGAGTCAAAGGGCTTGAAAACCTCCTGGCGATCACATTTGGATTATTGACGAAGAATACCTTGAATACACGCCCAATCAAACCGCTCAGACACACACCTTGATTGTAATACTATAAAAATGGCCGATTACATTTGGAATACGGGAGTGGGTCCCCATCTGAGATGATTTTGTATTTATCCGGTATGAAACCGGGGTGGAATTGGAGTGCGACTCTCCATTGTAATGAGGACCCAAGGGAAGATACACCGCCGTTATTTACGTAGTGTAATCTTGGTTTGACCATCATCAATCCCAAACTCGCACTGGGGATATTCGCAGGGAACATTTTCACTTTGTTCCCCATCCATCCGTGAATCATAATTTGCTTTCAAAGGCTCCGTAATTTAAGCGAAACTAGACTACAATCGTGTGATTACAATCTAGTTACTTGAGGATTATTGTCACAATTAACCCATATTTTAACTACCCTCAAACTATCGAATCCATTTTGATTTTTCTGTGCCACGAATCATCTTTGAACCAACCTATATCGGGGGATTACAATCCTCCCTGCCCCCGGTGTCATCACCACAGAAACGAGGCGGGCCTTGGTCGGAGTTTGGTTGAAGAGATAAGATTAGTCCAAAATGGAAGGAGTGCCGGCTATGACCGGTTAACCCTGCGAATTTGGAAAGTGTTGTGTCTGAATACCAACCGCCACCACCAATGGACAAGCCATATCCTCGATTACAAGGTCTTCGATATGAAAAAGGAGGGGCATCATTGCGATCACATTATATTATGTTTTGTGGCTCAATTTGCTTGTGCCGGAGTCAAACTCCTCAAAAGCCTCAGCTTGACTCCGTCCCCCTTTATTTCTCCCATTCAACTTTGTTCCCCAACGTCCTCCTTCTCCACAAAGTCGTGCTGGTCACACCATCAAAATGCAGGTCTATTCAAGAAGAGAGCGTTTCATTTATCGTGTGGTCTACCCCACGCAGAAGACATGCTCCCTCGATCGTCTTTCCAACGACATTCTTGTTGATCAAATTTTTAGTTACCTCGACGCCAAGCAGATTCTACGCATGCGCAGGTAAGTTTACGGGCCACATCCGATGTCGCTCTTTCTGAGGGCCACTTTTAGGTCAACAAGCTGTTTTACTACCTTTCCCAAACCCCGGCGGTCTGGAAAAGACTCTTGAAAGGCATCAATTATCCTCTCCCTCCCGTTCCTCCGACATCACGATACTCATTGGGGGGACTCTCTTCTTGTGAAGCCGAACGTCTCGTGATACGCACGTTGTCTCTCAATCACGCATGGGAAGCCGAAGTTCCCGATTGCTATCACGAATGGAGATTTCATGCTCAACATCGCGTCAAGTCTATGGTGCTTCTCCCTGGAAGTCAATACCTCGTCGCGTCAGTGTCCGACTACCGCGAAAAGAATCACTCCATCGTGATCTGGATGCTTGATCACACTTACGCATATTCCGTCCCTCTCGCTAAAAATCCAGTCAGCAGCAAAGCCTACAACTTGCAAGCGAGATATATGACCGTCGGAGGCCGTCGCGGCATCACTATCTCCTTCGTGTGCAGAGGCTTCAAGCATGCGTCAGATGCTAGGAAAGGGTAACATGTCTCACATTGTCACGTTCTCTTCATGGCACTAACGACGTGTACCCACAGTTTTAATCTTTCTCAAATTAGCGGCGATTACGACGTCGACCCTCCGTGCCCTCTTGTTTACGAATGCACAGTTCTACACGCTGCTTTGGATTCCCTCGAGTCTGTTGGGGACCCCCGTCTCATTCCTGGTTCGCAGGCGTTTATTGATCATGCGAGGAGTCAACCACCTCCATTCCGTCGCATTGCTATCATCAAAAGCACCCGGTGCTTGGGTCCCGCTACAATGGATGAAATCTTGGGGTCTCCATACCTCGCAATCGTTAGATACCCCAATACCATTATGTTCAAGAACCTGGACGGTGGTGCCATCTCGACGTTGACCCCGACCACCATCCCGCTGCGACCAGACCTCTCTCAATGTGTACGTTCTCATTTATCCTTTGGCTGTCACGCACTGTCACTGATCCCCTACCAGGATTACAGTATCATGACCATGCGCTTGCTACCGGTCCAGAATCAGATTCTCGTTGTTCGCAAAATTCATGATTCGTCCCCTGGCCGTGTACATTCTCCTAAAGATGTTTACACCATCGAGTTCTTCGATGTCCCTCTTAACCTCTCCGGCAAACCTCTTGACGCGACTCCCGCCTGTGTGGGAAGGGTTTTACACACTGACGAAATCCTCCACGAAGTCTACATCACGGATCATTATATTCCTGCTAGTACTGACGAGTCTCTCAACAAGCAAGTCTTCGGCTCTGACACTAGACCTCCTCGTCCCATCTCCATCATTGCGCGTGGCATCGACAAATACGATACGGCTGGTGTCCTTCGATTCACAATCTACCCCGAAAAGGTCGAAACTCTCTCCCCATCCACTTCACCTACTGCAACCTCCGCTGCAAGCTCTTTGGACTCTGAGTTTCCGTGGCTTTTTCCTTACAAGCAAGAGACCCAATACAAGTACACCTTCAAGAGCAATAACGAGACTCGTTTCATTCTAGCACCTGTCGACTGCGTATATCACATCCTCCCTGGGTCGTATCGCTCCATTTTCTATAGCATCTCTGATGACGACCACTCTGATACTCCAACGATGCTTACCATCGCGGGATACTGGGACGACGAGTGCCTCAAGCCACCTTCTGCGGAGCAACTCGCAGATGGCAAATGGTTCGATAAATCCAGGCATAAACTCAGGAAATTTGCGTTCGATGGGAACAAGGATGTCGGGGTGAGTGTAATGGCGTGGGACGAAACGATCGGAAGGCTTTGTATGATGGGTGCAGGGAGCCACATCGTGTACGTGCTTGATTTTGCGAAGACTCCGAGAGAAGGTGAGGTTTTCCCCCTCGTCTCATTCGCTGCAGTGCTGAATGGGCATTGATTATACAGATCATCTCGGAAGACGATTCCCTCTTTGTTTGCCCGTTCAATAAGCGACTGCGGAGGAAGTTCCGACAAATAATAAACGGGCCACAGAAGAGGTAGAACAGCCAATGTGGCCGTCAATAACACCAATGTCGTAAGACTCTATACCTGATATGCAAACAACGAATTTCTTGCTCTCAACTTTCTGTCTTTGTCTCTCGTTTAAAAAATCCCTGTCTTTCATTCCCTTCTCTCACCGATCTTTGTTGATAAATCTTGTAGTGTCGACATACACATTCATTGTATCCTCGAACGTCGCCTGCGTAGAGTATCATTCCCAACAGTTAGTAATCAATCATCGTTATCCCAACCCCCAATTTTCTTGACGAGTCTCGGAGTCGCCGCAATCGGATCAACCAACGTGCTCATCTCAATGTACAAGTACTGGACGGATAGAGTTGCATGTATGAAATGATTACAAGAGCCGACGATGAGATATCAGTGATAAGACAACAAGTAGAAGAAAGAATACGGACTCAAGACTGGACCTCTTCGCCGCCTCCTGAATAAAGAAGATCGCGCAAGAACTTGTTTTCTGACACAATGTTGTCCTTCCGCGAAGCTATACTAGAGTTCTGCACTTCCATGTCAATCAGCATGTAGAGGGAGCACTCCTCGCTCGACAAGACCGTCAGACAAGCGAGCAAGGCACCGAATGTCGTTCGTCCCCAAACAAGCGACGAAATAAAGTGGGCGGGCGTAAAGGGGCCAGTTGACAGCACGGCAAGAGTCAGGAACAGCAGTTGGGGTGTTACCCGACACAAGTGTAGCAACGGTGAGATTGGAAAGAACACCCATGGATACGGTAATTTCAAGAATTGAAAGCACGCAGGGGCCACTTACAATCACCGGCTTTCTGAGAACTCACTTCGGTTGTGGGGGTCCGTCCTAGCTGGTATTGGACTCGAAACCAGCGCAGGAAAGAATGGAGCAGTGAGGAGACACGAGTGGACTTCACGAGACCAAGTGTCACAGCCGTGGAGGATCACCCATGGAACAAGTGTAGACTGCCCACGTCTCAGATACTAGTGAATATTGATTAACGTAGAGAGCGGTTGGAGTTGGTCATGGAGTTTGAAGACAAGATTGGCATCCCAAAATGGAAGGAGTATCCGGACATAACCGGTTCACCTCCGAATTTGGAAAGTGTTATGTCTGAATACCAACCGCCAGGTCCACCACGACCCAGCCCGGCCATCCTCAATTATTACAAGGCGTTCGATATGAAAAAGGTGGAGCATCATCGCGATAACAATGCATTATATCCTATGGCCCGAGTTTGCTTGTGCCCGAGTCGGCCTATTTAAATACCTTGACTTGCTTTCATCCTTGACATCTCAACTTCCCCCCAACCTTCTCCTTGCCCACAGAGCCGTGCTGGTCACACCGCCAAAATGCAGGTCACTTTTGATTCAATGGATTTTTTGCTCCATCGTATGGACCTTCACAAGCACAAGACCTTCTGTCTCGATCGTCTTTCCAACGACATTCTTGTTGACCAAATTTTCATCTATTTTGACACCAAGCAAATATTACGCATGCGTAGGGTAAGGTTTCGGGCCACATCTCATGTCATCCTTTTCTGAATGCCTCTTTTAGGTCAGCAAGCTGTATTACTATCTTTCTCATTCTCCGGCGGTCTGGAAAAGGCTCTTGAAAAGTATCAATTATCCTCTCCCTCCTGTTCCTCAAACGTCAAAACATTCCTTTGCCAAGCTCTCCGGTTTTGAAGTCGAACGTCTCCTTACGCGCCCACTATCTCTCGACTACGCATGGCAGGCCAAAGTGCCCGACTGTTATAACGAATGGAAATTTAATCCTCACCACCGCATCAAGTCTATGGTGATTCTTCCTGGAGGTCAATACCTCGTCGCATCAGTATCCGACTTCTCCGACCAGCACCACGCTATCATGCTCTGGACGCTCGATCACGCTTATGCACCTGCCGTCCCTCTCGCTAAAAACCCGGTCAGCAGCAAAGCCTACAACTTGCAAGCAAGATTTATGACCGTGGGAGGCCGTCGCGGCATCACCATCTCCTTCGTGTGCAGAGGCGCCAAGTATGCGATAGATGGTAGGAAAGGGTAACGTATCTCACACCATCACATACTCTTCCCTGGTACTAACGAAGTGCACCCACAGTCTTGATCTTTCTGAAATCAGCGACGTCGACCCCCCGTTCCCTCTTGTTTACCGATGTACAGTTCTACACGCTGCCTTGGATTCCCTCGAATCTATCGGCCGTCTCATTCCTGGCTCGCAGGCATTTCTTGATCATGCGAGGAGTCAACCACCCCCATTTCGTCGCATTGTTGTCATCAAAACCACCAGGTGTTTAGGCCCCGCTACGATGGATGAAGTTTGGGGGTCTCCATACCTCGCTATCGTCAGGCGCCCCAATACCATCATGTTCAAGAACCTGGACGGTGGTGCCATCTCGACATTGACCCCCAACCCGGTGGAACCTGAAATGTCTGAATGTGTACGTTCGCATTCGTTCGTTGGCCGTCAAACACTCGTACTGATTCCCTTCTAGGATCACCACATAATGGCCCTGCGCTTGCTACCAGTCCAGAACCAGATTCTGATTGTTCGAAAAGTTCAGGATCCATCCCGTATTATTCTTAAAGATGATTTCTCTCCTATCGAGATTTTCGATGTCCCTATTAACCTCTCTGGCGCACCTCTTGACGTGACTTCCATCCCTGTGGAAAGGACTTTCATCAATCGAGAAACCCTCCACGAAGTTAACATCACGGACCATTATATCCCCTCTAGTAACGACGAATCCCTCAATAAGCAGGTCTTCGGCTCAGATACTAAACCTCCTCATTCCATCTCCATCATGGCGCGTGGCATTGACGGACAAGGCAAGGATGGTGTTATTCGATACACAATCTACCCCGAGAGGGTCGAACACCCCTTCCCTCCCACCCCGCCTACTTCAACCTCCGCCACAAACCCCTTGGTCTCTCGTACTCCATTACCCTTGAGTATCATGCAAGAGGTCCAATACAAGTACACTATCAATCAAGAGGCCAAAATTCTTGTCGTGCCCGCACCTGTCAATTCCGTATATCGTGTCCTTCCAGGGTCGTATCGCTCCATTTTCTATAACGTCCCCAAACACGACCATCCGGATGCTCCACTGGTGCTTTCCATGATGCGGTACTGGGACGAGCAGTGCCTCAAACAACCTTCTCCGGAGCAACTCTCGGATCCGCAGTACTTGAGTGATCACAGGCCTAAAGTCAAAGACTTCAAGTTCTATGTGAAGGAGGAGACCGTTATGAGTGCTCTGGCGTGGGACGAGACGATTGGGAGGCTTTGCATGGTCCTAGCGGGGTGCGACACCGTGGTCGTACTTGATTTTGCGAAGGCTCCAAAAGGTGAAGTTTTTCTCCCTCGTCTTGTCTGCTGCAGTACTCAATGAATACTGATCATACAGATCATTTTGGAAGACGGTCGCCTCTTGGTTGTCCGATTGCGATTGCGGAAGCGACACCAGGAGTCCCAATGAACGGCGAACTGGCCACGGAAAAGGTAGAACGATTAATTCATGTTGATAACACGAATGCTTTAGGACTCCAAATCTGATATACGAATGATGAATCTTTTGCTCACATATTTGTATTCACTCGTCTCTCGTTTCAAAAATTCCTCTGTCTTTCATTCCCTTCTCTCCCTCGACTTCCGTAAATCTTGTAGCGTTGACAAACACGTTCATTGTATCCTCGAACGTCACCGGTTCACCTACGTAGTGTATGTATCATTTCCAATTGTCAATAATCAGTCACCGTTATTCCAACCCCCAATCTTCTTGACCGGTCTCAGTATCACCGCGATCGAATCAAGTGATGAAACCAACGCGCGAAAGTGCATATGTCAGTGCACGAGTACTGTACTGGACGGACGGAGTGTGATTACAAAAGCCGATGATGAGATACCAGTGATAAGATATGTCAAAAAATAAAAGAAACAATACAGACTCACTGCTGGACCTCTTCTCCGCTTCCTGAATAGAGAGGATTGCAGAAGGTCTTGTTTTCTGACACAATATTTCCCTTACACGAAGAAACATCAGAGTTTTGCAGTGCCATGTCGATTCGCAGGTAGAGAGAGCACTCATCTCTCGACAAGACCGCTAAACATGAAGGCACCGAATGTCACCCGTGAGAATGTCCTCAAACAAGCGACGAACGAAAGTGGGCGGGCGTAAAGGGGCCAGTAGACGGCACGGCAGAAGGGGCGATTGGGTGATCAGAAGAAAAGGCATCTCAAGGATCAAAAGCACGCAGGGCCACTGACAATCGTCGGCTTTCTGAGAAATCACGGCTGTACATATGGGTGATTCGTCCAAGCTGGTGTTGTCCTCGAAACCGGAGGAGGTCCTAGTCCACGACAAAATTAGAGGCAAAGTGCCACAACCTACAGCAGACCATACGAATAGCGACCGATTGGTTGGCTCACAGGGATCATAAGATCGGCCCATCCCAAAAAGGAAGGAACGTCCGGATATGACCGGTTCTCTCTCCGAATTTGGTAAGTATTGTGTCTGAATACCAACCACCAGGTCCACCACGACCCAGCCCGGCCATCCTCAATGATTACAAGGCGTTCGATATGAAAAAGGTGGAGCATCATCGCGATTCCTGTGGCCCGAGTTGCTTGTGCCCGAGTCGACCTACTCAAATACCTTGACTTGACTCTACCGTCTTCTTCATCTCCCATACAACTTCCTTCCCCAACCTTCTCCTTCTCCACAGAGCCGTGCTGGTCACACCACCACAATGCAGGTCACTTTAAGTTCAATGAATTCCTTCCTTCATCGTATGGGCTTCGGCAAGCAAAATACTTGCTGCCTCGATCGTCTTTCTAACGACATTCTTGTTGACCAAATTTTCATTTATTTTGACGTCAAGCAAATCTTACGAATGCGCAGGGTAAGTGTATGGGCCACATCCGATGTCGCTATTTTCTGAGAGGGATTTTCAGGTCAGCAAGCTATATTACTGCCTTTCTCACACCCCGGCGGTCTGGAAAAGGCTCCTGAAAAGTATTGATTAATCCCCTCCCTCCTGTTCCCCCAACTCGTCCACGACACCTCCTATGCAAAACTCTCGGGCTTTGAAGNCGAACGTCTCCTTACGCGGCCACTATCTCTAGACCATGCATGGCAAGCCGAAGCGCCCTACCCCTATGATGAATGGAAGTTCAGTGCTCACCATCGCATCAAGTCTATGGTTATTCTCCCCGGAGGTCAATACCTCGTCGCATCAGTTTCCGACTACGGCGACAAGTATTATGCTAATCATGGTCTGGATGCTCGACCACGCTTACGCACCCGCTGTCCCTCTCGCGAAAACACCTGTCATGAGCAAAGCCTACAACTTGCAAGCAAGATATATGACTGTTGGAGGCCGTCGCGGTATCACCATCGTCCTTCGTGTGACATGANGNNTTAAGCGTTAGGTTAGAATGCCAAGGCAGGGTACGTCTTCTCATAATGGCGCTAATCAGATCTCTCTGGACACTCATCAATGCACCTTCACAGTATCGACCTCTCTCAATACAGCGGAGACTACGATATCGACCCTCCATGCCCTCTTATTTATGAATGCACAGTTCTACACGCTGCTTTGGATTCTCTCGAATCTGTCGGGAACCCAGTCTCATTCCTGGCTCGCAGGAGTTTATTGATCATGCGAGGAGTCAACCACCTCCATTCCGCCGCCTAGCTATGATCAAAAGCACCAGGTGCTTGGGTCCCGCAACGATGGACGAAATCTTGAGGGTTCCATACATTGCCATCGTCAGACGCCCCAATACTATCATGTTCAAGAACCTAGACGGTAGTGCCATTTCGACATTGACTCCCAACCCGGTAGAACCTGCACTGGCTCAATGTGTACGTTCTCATTTATCCCTTGACAGATAGCCTGGAGCACTCGAACTGATTCCCTATTAGGATCACCAAATAATGGCCATGCGCTTTCTACCAGTCCAGAACCAGATTCTCATTGTCCGCAAAGTTCAGGATATATCCCATGTACACCTTGACAAAATTCTCTTCAGCATCGAAATCTTCGATGTCCCTCTTGACCTCTCCGGCGCACCTCTTCATGTGACCCCCGACCCTACGGGACAGGTTTACATCGCTGTAGATGCTCTCCGTGAAGTGACCATCACGGATCATTATATCCCTACTAGCAATGATGAATCCCTCAACAAGCAAGTCTTCGGCTCGGACACTAAACCTCCTCATTCTATCTCCATCTTTGCTCGTGCCGTCAACGAACACGGTACGGGCGGTGTCTATCGATACACAATTCACCCCGAGAAGGTTGAACACACCTTCCCGCCTACTACTTCAACCTCCGCCACAAGCCGTTTGCTCTCTCGTTCTCTGCCACCCTTTAGCAACAAGCAAGAAGTTCGATACAAGTACACCTTGAGGCAAAATGCCAAGTTTAGTCTCACCTACGGACCTGATGACTCCGTAATCCGCGTCCTTCCGGGTTCGTATCGCTCCATTCTTTATGTCGTTCCTAAAGATGATCGCACGGATACTCCACGGGTGCTTTCCATGATGGGGTCCTGTGATGAGGGTTACCTCAAACCACCTTCTCCAGAGCAACTCTCGGATCCAAACTACTTGGATACTGCCGTACTCAAAGCCTTAGGGTTCACAATGAATGAGGACTCCAGGATGGGTGCTATGGCATGGGACGAGACGATTGGGAGGCTGTGCATGGTCATCGAAAAGGGCATCAAGGTATTCGTGCTTGATTTTGCGAAGGCTCCGAAAGAAGGTGAGGGTTTTCTTCCTCGTCTCGTCCGCCTTAGTACTTACTGACTAGATATTGATTATCCAGATCATTTGGGAAGACGGTTGCCTCTTGGTTTGGTTACGGCGAAATCGACAACGGAGGTTCCAATGGATGGCGAACAGGCCACGGAAGAGGTAGAACAACCAATTAATGTTGATAACACTAATGCATCAGGACTCCAAGTCTGATATACGAACGATGAATCCTTTGCTCTCATATATTTGTACTCGTCTCTCGTTTCAAAAGTACCAAGGTCTTTCATTCATACCTCTCCCTCGACTTCCATAAATCTTGTAGCGCTGGCAAACACATTCGTTGTATCCTCACACGTCACCTACGTAGCGTAGTTTTTCTAATAATCAATCACCGTTATCCCAACTCCCAATCCCTTTCCCCCAGTCTCATCACCGCAATTGTATCAAGTGATGAGACCGGTACCAGGCAAGCTGTAAGATGTTGAGAAATCCCTGGGTAATTACAAATCACCGACGATGTGCGTTTGACTCGGGATATTCGAGAAACTACGACGTAGTGACAATGTGTGATGTTTCAAGGATGACTTCCGTCCGTCGTCACGCCTCTTCATGGAGACCAGGCTTACCTAATATATACCAATTAAATCTAATCTTATCTATTATCGATCCTTACACAAGCGTGTGACTGCAGGAGATCTTGTTCTCTGACACAATATTTCCCTTCCACGAAGATACATTAGAGTTTTGCAGTGCTATGTCAATTTGCAGGTAGAGAGAGCACTTATCTCTCAACAAATGCCAAGGCACAGAATGTCACTCGTGAGAGCGTCTTCAAACAAGGGACGAACGAAAATGGGCGGGCGTAAAGGGGCCATTAGACGGCATGGCAGAAGAGACAACTTGAATTGGCGCGTAATTAAGTACTTGACCGTGACGCAAGCGTGACGATGGGGTGACCAGAAGAAAAGAATTAAGGATCAGAAGCACGCAGGGCCACTGACAATCGTAGGCTTTCGAACCGGAGGAGGTCCGAGACCCCGAGTGCACAACAAAATTAGAGGCAAAGTGCCACAACCTACGGCACACCACCTAGTTACATAAATACGAATGGCGACCGATTGGTTGGCTCAGGATCATCCCATCCCAAAACGGAAGGAATGTCCGGACATGACCGGTTCTCTCTCCGAATCTGGTAAGTGTTGTGTCTGAATACCAACCGCCACCATCCAGCCCGGCCATCCTCAATTATTACAAGGCGTTCGATATGAATAAGGTGGAGCATCATCGCGATTCCTGTGGCCCGAGTTGCTTGTGCCCGAGTTGACCTACTCAAATACCTTGACTTGACTCTACCGTCTTCTTCATCCCCCATTCAACTTCCTTTCCCAACTTTCTCCTTCTCAACAGAGCCGTGCTGGTCACACCGCCAGAATGCAATTCACTTTGGGTTCAATGGATTTTTTGCTCCATCGTATGGGCCTTCGCAAGCAGGGGACTTGCTGCCTTGATCGTCTTTCCAACGACATTCTTGTTGACCAGATTTTTATTTATTTCGATGCAAAGCAAATCTTACGTATGCGTAGGGTAAGTTTACGGGCCACATCCAATGTCGTTCTTTTCTGAGTGCTTCCTTCAGGTCAGCAAGCTGTATTACTATCTTTCTCAAACTCCTGCGGTCTGGAAAAGGCTCTTGAAGAGCATTGATTACCCCCTCCCTCCTGTTCCTCCAACATCACGACACTCCTATGCAAAGCTTTCCGGTCTTGAAGTCGAACGTCTCCTCACGCGTCCGCTATCCCTCAACTATGCCTGGCAGGCAAAAGAGCCCGGCTGTTATGATGAATGGCAATTCAATGCTCACCATCGCGTCAAGTCTATGGTCATTCTCCCTGGAGGTCATTACCTCGTCGCATCAGTCTCCGACTACGGCGACCAGTATCACGCTGTCATGCTCTGGATGCTCGACCACACTTACGCACCCGCCGTCCCTCTCGCTAAAACACCTGTCAGCACCAAAGCCTACAACTTGCAAGCAAGATATATGACCGTCGGAGGCCGTCGCGGCATCACCATCTCCTTCGTATGCAGAGGCTTCAAGCATCGGTCAGACGCTAAGAAAGGGTAACGTGTCTCACACCATCACGTACCCCTTTCCGGTATTTACAATTGTATCCACAGCATCGATCTGTCTCAATATAGTGGGGATTATGACGTCGACCCTCCGTTCCCTCTTGTTTACGAATGCACAGTTTTACACGCTGCTTTGGATTCCCTCGAATCTGTTGGGGACCCCCGCCTCATTCCTGGTTCGCAGGCATTTATTGATCATGCGAGGAGTCAACCACCTCCATTCCGTCGCATTGCTGTCATCAAAAGCACGAGGTGTTTGGGTCCCGCTACAATGGATGAAATCTGGGGCTCTCCATACCTCGCCATCGTCAGACGTCCCAATACCATTATGTTTAAGAACCTGGACGGTGGTGCCATTTCGACGTTGACTCCCACCCCGACGATCCCCGAACTTGCTCAATTTGTACGTTCTCATTTATCCTTTAACCTACAACTTGGGAGTACTCGGGCTGATTCCCTACTAGGATCACCATATAATGGCCCTGCGTTTGTTACCCGTCCAAAACCAGATTCTTGTTGTTCGCAAGATTCAGGATACGTCTCCTCCAATCCTTAACCAAGATGTCTTTCAGATAGAATTTTACGATGTCCCTGTTAACCTCTCCGGCCAACCTCTTGATGTATCTGCCCACCCTGTGGACATCCTTTCCATGCAAACTGAAATCCTCCATGAAGTCAACATCACGGACCATTATATCCCCTCTCGTAACGACGAATCCCTCAACAAGCAAGTCTTTGGTTCGGACACTAAACCACCTCATCCCATCTCCATCATTTCGCGTGGCACCGACAAAATGGTAGGGACGGTGTTATTCTAACCACAATCTATCCTGAGAAGGTCGAACACCCCTTCCCTCCCACTCCACCTACTTCAACCTCCGCCAGAGACCCCTTGACCCCTCGTTCTCTATCCCCCTTTAGTACCAAGCAAGAAGTCCAATATAAGTACACCTTCGAGGAAACTTACGTACTTATTTCCGTCCATGCACCAGTCGATTCCGTGTATCGCGTCCTTCCAGGGTCGTATCGCCCCATTTTCTATAGCATCCCTAAAGACGATCGCACGGATTCTCCACCAGTACTTTCTATGAAGCGGTACTGGGACGACTCGGCAGAGTGGCTCAAGCAGCCTTCTGCGGAGCAACTCGCGGATCCACTATACTTGAGTGTTGACGGACATAAACTCAGAGACATCGGGTTCTTTGGAGAGAAGGATACTACCAGAGTCACTGCGATGGCGTGGGACGAGACGATTGGGAGGCTTTGCATGGTACCTGCAGGACGCAACACCGTGGTCGTGCTTGATTTTGCGAAGGCCCCGAAAGAAGGTGAGACTTTTCTCCCTCGTTTCGTTCACTGCAGTACTCAATGGTACTGATTATACAGATCATTTAGGAAGGCGGTAGCCTCTTGGCTTGCCTACTGCGGGAGCCACAATGGAGGTCCCAATGAATGACGAACAGGATACGGAAAAGGTAGAACAACCAATTAATGTTGATAACACTAATGCTTTAGGACTCCAGGTCTGATATACGAACGATGAATTCCTTGCCCTCATATATCTGTACTCGTCTCTCGTTTCAAAAGTACCTATGTCTTTCATTCACATCTCTCCCTCAACTTCCCTTAATCTTGTAGCGCTGGCAAACACATTCGTTGTATTCTCAAACGTCACCTACGTAGCGTATTATTCCCAATAATTAATCACCGTTATCCCAACCCCCATCCTTTTCCCTCGGTCTCGTCGCCGCAATTGTATCAAGTGATGAGACTACTACCAGGCAAGCAGTCACACGCGTAGGTTATGCTCCATCCTATCAACAGACAGCTTGAGAGAGCATTCATCTGCTCGACAAGACCCTCTGGTAAGGGTGAGTAAGGCATCGCGTGTCACTTGTATAATCACCTTCAACCAAGCAATCAACGAATATGGATGTTCAGGAAGGAGGGTGCGTAATGGGCCCAATGGAAGGAGCGACAGAATGGACCGCCTGTGCGTTACCCGGCGCAGCAATGGACGAGGAGATTTCGAGGGAAACTACTGGATAATCCCGAGAATCGGAAACATGCTAGGGCCACCTATATGATCTTCGGCGTTCTGCGAATGTGACTGAGCTCGTCGCGGTTGGTGTTGAATTCGGAAACAGAGGGGAAATGGATAGAACAAGAGAGGAGGCCCGAGTGGACTCCACGAGGACCCAGAGGCCAAGTGTCACAATTGCATAGATCAGCATAACCTGTATCATCGTCTACGTCTCCAATACAAGTGAACATGAATGGTGAAACGCGATTATGTTGCGACATAATAGATTGGATACAATCGTCATAGGTCGAGCAAGTGTTGAAAGTCATGAAGGCTGCAGAAGGATTGGAGGGTTGAAAAAAAAGGGTATTGGAGGTCAGTTTGTTGGAAGGAGGAGATGGTGACAACGACGGTGTGAGTGAACGAACTGCCATAGAGATGACGACGCGAAACACCGGAGATCAATGAAAGGACGTCGACACGAACGATACCATATCGTCCGCTAACCGCGATCCTCTCGTTGAGGACTATTGGACGATGCAAATAGTATTAGAGGAATTGCAGTGCGGGCGGGCCACATTCCCGTCGGCCGTGAATCCAAGAGTTAGGACGGTGGTAGAGCGATGATGCTTCGACACTCGGACATCGGCTTGGAATGTGAGGCCTTTGCATAACGCTCCTATTAAACTGTTGGTATGTATCAGGAGACAAATTGGCAGCAAGCAAATACACATCAACCAGTTTTGATAGGCATTGAGTTGGTGCTCGGGCGTGATACTTCCTCCCAAAGTCCCACAATGCTTCCAGGCACGCAAAATCGTTACAGAGTTGTAATTGAGGTTGGCGAGTGGTTGACGTCGGGTTGATGGCAACGATTGGTGGCCGTGAGGCGCTCATAAATATAAGATTGGCCGGTCCCAAAATGGAATGGGCGTCTGTTATTGAATACCCGAATTTGGAAAGCGTTGTGTCTGAATACGAACCACGACCACCAATGGGCCAGTCTTGCCACAATTACAAGGCATTTGTTCCAAAAAGGTGGACACCTTTGCGATTACAATGTATCCCTCTACGTTACCGAGATTGCTTGTGCCCGAGTCAACCTACTCAAATAGCTCGTCTTGACTCACCATCTTCCTTCACAACCCCCGTTTCACCCTTCCTCCTCAACCTCTTCCATCTCCCCGGAGCCGTGCTGGTCACACCGCAACAATGCCAATCACTTTTAAGTCAATGGATTTTCTGCTTCGTCGTATGAACATAGGCAGGCGTAGGCCCTACTGCCTCGATCGGCTTACCGACGACATTCTTGTTGATCAAATTTTCAGTTACCTCGACGCCAAGCAGATTCTACGCATGCGCAGGGTAAGTTGAGAGGCCACACCGAAACTTGTTCTGTTCTGAGAGCCGTGTTTAGGTCAGCAAGCTATTTTACTACCTTTCTCAAACTCCGGTGATCTGGAAAAGGCTCTTGAAGAATATCGATTATCCTCTCCCTCCCGTTCCTCCTACATCACGACACTCCTTCGCAAAACTCACGGGTTTTGAAGTCGAACGCCTTCTTGTGCGTCCGCTATCTCTTGACCGTGCTTGGCAGGCCAAGATTCCCGATTGCTACGACGAATGGAAATTCAACGCTCACCATCGTATCAAGTCTATGGTTATTCTCCCCGGTGGCCAATATCTCATCGCATCAGTCTCCGACTACGCCGACAAGTATCATGCTATCATGCTCTGGATGCTCGATCACGCTTACGCACCCGCCGTCCCTCTCGCGAAAACACCTGTCAGCTCGAAGGCTTATCACCTTCAGGCAAAATATATGACTCTTGGAGGTCGCCGCGGCATCGCCATATCTTTTGTGTGCAGAGGCTTTAAGCATAGGTCAGATGCTAAGAAAGGGTACGTCATCTTATGCTTTCACGCACTCTCCAGCACTCATGAACGCATCTGTAGCGTCGACATCTCTCAATACAGCGCAGATTACGATGTCGACCCTCCATACCCTCTTGTTTATGAATGCACAGTTCTCCATGCACCCTTGGCTGCCCTCGAGTCTATTGGGGACCCTCGTTTTGTTCCTGGCACACAAGCCTTTATCGATCACGCGAAAACTCAGCCACCCCCATTTCGTCGTATTGCTATGATTAGAAGCACCAGGTCCTTGGGCCCCGGAACGATGGACGAAATGTGGGGTTCTCCATACCTTGCCATCGTCAGACGTCCCAATACTATTATGTTCAAGAACCTGGACGGTGGTGCCGTTTCGACACTGACTCCCACCCCAGCGGAACCTGCACTCGCTCAATGTGTATGTTTTCACTCTACTTGACTTGCGTGACCGCATATGCTGACCCCCTGTTAGCCTCACCAGATTATGGCCATGCGCATGCTGCCGAACCAGAACCAAATCCTCGTTGTTCGTAAAGTTACGCAAGTGCCCCCTGATCGTAGTGACCGGGATGTCTTCCCCCTCGAGATATTCGATATCCCTGTCAACCCCACAAATGTAGCTTTAGACGAGACTCGCGCTCCCGCCGAAAGAGTTTTCATCCTCGATGATGAAATGGCTCAAGTCTACATCACGGACCACTACATCCCTACTCACGATGACGAATCCCTCAACAAGCACGTCTTCGGGTCCGACAGCAAACCTCCCCAACCCATCTCCATCGTTGCACGTTCCATCAACCCGGATGGCCTAGTTCGTTGCACCATCTATCCCGAAAAGCTCAAGCACGCCTTCCCACCCTCTCCACCTACTTCTGCCGCCTCCTCAACCTCTCGTTCGCCTTCGCCCGTCACTATCAAACATCAAGTCCGATACAAGTACAGCGTCCGGACATGCTCACCCATTCGATACGTCGCGTCACCTGCAGGGACCGTGTATCGCATCCTTCCCGGGTCGTACCGCACCGTTGTCTACACCGTACCCAAAGACGACCGCACTGATACCCCATACGTGGTATCCATGAGTCGATACTGGGACGACGAGTGCCTGAAGCGTCCTACTCTCGAACAACTCTCTGATCAAGACTACTATAATAAACCCAGGAGGGCACTTCGGCAGTTTGGATACGACATGAAGGGGGATGTTGGGATGAGTGCTATAGCGTGGGACGAGACTATTGGGAGGCTTTGTATGGTCACTGAGAAGAGCAGCAGAGTCTGGGTGCTTGATTTCGCGAAGGCTCCGAAGGAGGGTGAGTTCATTTTCCGGATTTTTCTTAATATCCTTGTTGCTCGAGTACTCAACCACCTTGATTTCATAGATCATCTCGGAAGACGGCTGCCTCTTTGTTTGCCTATCGAAGAAGCCAGGATGGAGGAAATCGAAGAAATCCCGGGACCCGCGGAAAATGATGACCAAACCGACTCGGAAGATGAGCGAAATGATGCTAATGATGTTTATAACGCTCTTGGACTCATGGTTTGAACCATCTGATAAATGAACAATGACTCTCGAACACTCTCATACATATGTACTTGTCTCTCGTTTCATCAAATCTCTCTGTTTTCCTTGCTGTTTTACCTCCCCACTTTCGTTGTTGATTTTGTATCGTTGAAAAAGAACATTCATTGTATCTCCTCGAATGTCACTGAAGTAGCGTATCGTTCTCCAGTAATGCATCGCGTTATCCCGTCTCCCAAATACAAACGTTGTTACGACTACCCTCGATTACTTTGAGCAATGCTCAAGTGGATACGCGGCAATTAATATGCCAAGGTACAAGACTAGTACCGATGAATGGAATTGCATGTATGTATGAAGATCGTGTAAAGGAACGACAACGACAGATACCAATGATAAGATACGTCAACAAGCAAAAAGAAAGATAAGACACGAGGAGAAAAAGAGATTAAGAAGGAATATTGAAGATGACAACATGTGAACGCTTCTTCAGGCCACCAACCCATCCCATCGAAGGGGATGTAGTGGCAGATCGTTATCTTCATCTAATACACGAGACTTTGGTAGAGAGAAATGACACTACTACACTACAGCTCACGTACACATATGATTGGAAAGTAAAGTAAAGTTGGAGGTGGATGAGGTATGGAATAGGGAGAAGTGAGACTAGCTATGACGTGGTACCTAATAGAGGGAGGTAAGCTTTCGATATCGATGGGGAGGTTGATGAGACGGGATTGAAATCAAGAGAAAGAAAGGAGAGAACGATGAATGCCTCGATAAAAAGACAGGACGTAAGAAAGAAAGGGCAAAAAATAGAGAAAGATGTGAGACGAAGGAGTGTAGAAACTAACACGAAAAGAATGCGAAGGAATGGATGATGATATATACATAGAATTCGAATAGAAAAACCATATCATGGATCAAGTAAAGAAAGTAGCAGTCCCACCAGGTGAATGAGTCTTCCCCTGGACATCATGTTTGTCCTTATCCTTATCCTTATGCTCCTTATCCTTATGATGATGCTTATCCTTATCCCTCCTCCCAAACCCAAGCATAGGAGCAGTAAAGCTCAACTTCCGCGTCGCCTTCTTCCCATGATGAGGTGTCGTTGGCGGCGGATGCGACTCTCCTCCTCCTCCCCTCCTTCCTGAACCCGACCCTGACCCTGATCCAGTAGACCCCGCTCCCGAAACTACTCTCGACCCTGGACCCGACGCGGTACTAGGAGCCATCAACCCATGACCACTCCCTCCACCCGCCGTACCCAACGAACTCGAAGTCCCGTTCGAATTCGAAACACCCAAACTCGGCGCAAGATGCGACGACTCACTCTCCTGCCCCTCGCCCTCTGCCTGATGTAGATGTGGATAATTCGACATCGACACAGGATCATGAGACGCATAACCATTCGGTATCGCCCCCTTGCCTTGCACCGTCTTCTCCCTACTATCCTCCACGCCCGGAACAGGATGTCGATTCTGCTCAGAATGATAAACGTGGTCCCTCTCCGTATCACCCCCATGCACCGTATGCCTAAACTCCTTCGGACTCGCAGCTCCATCTCTCTCCCTCCTCACCGCCTTCCCATTCCCGCTTCCGTTCCCAATGCCAACACCAGCACCATTCCCATTCGCGCCCCCATGCGCACCTCCACCCGAACTTGCATTAGAACTCGAACTTGGACCATGCCCAGGAACAGAGTTCTTCGGAGGAGGTATAGGCGGTACAGGTGGCACATGCTCCGACTTCGGTCTCGTCTTCTTCCTCTGCCCACCCGCCGTAGCCGGTCTCTCCGGCACCTCAACCCTCTCCTTCTCCTTCCTACTCGCACTCGCAGGTAAATCCGACTCTGACTTTTTATGTTCCGGAACAGGGTACAAATTCGGCGACCCCGGCGTACTCATGCTCATCGTATGATGCATGGTCGCGTTCATCGTTGAAGCATGATTATGAGATGAATGTAGCGAGAAGGGTGAGTTGGAGTGGGAGGGTGAGGAGAGGTTGAAGAAGAAATGAGGCGAGGATACGGTATGTGGGTCGTGAAATTCAGTTTCGGAGGCTCGTCGTCCCAGTCGTGTCGCATGCCTAAACCACGCTGCAGGTCCTTCATCTTTATCCTTCTCTCTCTCCTTCTCTTTCTCCTTCCCTAACGAATGCGTCCTCTCCGAAAGATTCGTCGACTGCGAATGAGACGATGACGAAGGCACACCAGTCTTATCCTCACCCAACCGAACGCTCTTCCTCCTCAACCAAGTCCCCATCTTATTATGCTTATGATGCCCATCCTTCTCCTTCTCTTTCCCGTTCGGAGTAGGTAGAGGTTTCGAATGACTCGACCGTGAAGGCGTCCTCGGTGTCAACGGAACATGTTGATCGTGCGAATGCGAATCAACAGACCCTGAAGGTTTAGGTTTCGGCGGCGGAAGAGGTGGAACGTCCCTATCCTTGTCTTTGTCCTTGTCCTTCCCTCCATCCTTGTCTTTGTCCTTGTCCTTATCCCTATCCTTCCCATAGAACCCATTCAACCGCCCAGCCTTGGAAGGCGTATGTCTAAACGTATTCAAAAAGTTCCCAAACGTCGACGTACTCGCACCCGGCGTCGACGGCGAAACCGGGGTCGAAGGTCCCGATTCAGGTAACGGCAACGGAAGAGAATTCGAATGGGGATAACCTCCCCCATGTTGATGATGATGATATGGCGCCGAAATAGAAGGATGCAAATGAGGTGGAAGATGTAATTTCGTATCCGAGTCTCCGGGGGAAGGTCGAAGCAAAGGAGAGTTACTCAACGAAGGTGTTCCAGGCTGAGGCAACTCGTGTGCTTCCATCGCTTCGGGTTCCTCTGTCAGTCCCGGAGGAACCGCAGGCGAGGACTCGGGCTCGGCAACACCACCAATACTAATACCAGCCTGCGCATTTGTCGAATGCTCCTCGGAAGAAGGCACAGGTACGGGTGAGGGGGACTCAAGGGTGTTGGAAGCAGCAGCCGCTGTGACGGGTGGTTGGACCTGAACTCCCAAAGCAGCAACATCTAGGTCCTTTGCTTGATAATAGAGAACATAGGCCGATCCACTATTTGAATCACCAAAATACCTCGCAATGTCCGATTCCTTGATAATCTCGACAGTGTCATCGTCGAAGAGAAGCCATGCCTCTCGGGCCTTGATGAGACTGACGTAGTGACCATGGTGCGGCCCACTATCGAATGACGTTGGTTATCTGCGCAAAAAAGGTTGACAAAGTGCTCACTTTCCGATGTGAACGACCACGGCAAAGAGTTCGTATAATCGGTCTGGGTCGTCTGAATCATCCACGGTATTGAAGAGACGGAGCTCGACAGGGAATACGACTCTATACGCAAGCTTGATGTATCTTCCCGTATCCTCCTGATACTTGAATCGCTTGAGATGAAGGGCCAAAATATTCGGCAGCTTCTTGATCTTCATTCTACCATATGCACAGCCATCAGAGGACGAATCGCATAACAACCGATGTGCTCACCTCTTCTCCGCTTCCTGAAGGTCACAACAAGAATCACAAAAGAACTTGTTCTTCTGACACAGCATCTCACTCGCACTAAACTGCCTCAAGCAAGCAGTCACACTTGAGTTCTGCTCGATATCAATGGACAAGTCGAGAAAGCACTCGTCTCTCGACGAGACGGTCTCGCAAGTAAGACATCGAGTTTCACTCGTAAGAACACCTTCAAACAAGCGATGGACGAGGGTGGACGTGAACGACGGGGCGGGAGTGGTAGGGGCGGTAGACGGTGCAGCGGAAGGGACTGTCGGAGCGTTACTTGACGCAAGTGTGGCAATGGACCGAGACACTGGAAAGGAAACCAATGGATAATCTCGAGAATGGAAAGCATACAAGGGGTACTTACAATCGTCCGTCTTTTGCGAACTCGCTCCGATTGTCGGTGGGCTCGTCCCGGTTGGTGTTGAGCTTGATACTGAAGGAGAGGATGGAACGAGAGGTGAACAACGGGTTGGTATGGGCTGTGGGGAGCGTTTTGGTACATACGAGAATCGCCATTGGCGTTGGTGGGTGGTGGTACATCTAGAGAAGATGACTGGAGACTGGGAGAGATCGTATCGCTCGGAGGAGACACTGTCGGGAAAAGGACTGGATAACTTCTGATGCCAAGAGAATCTGAGAAGGACTTACGACCGTCGAGCACTGGGTTCTGTTGTGATGAAGGGGCACCCAACGGTGGACCAGCAATAGCATTCCCATTCCTGACTGGACTAGCATTCCTCGCAGCTCTTCTATCCACCTCCATCTCCTCCACAATCCTATTGAGCAGAAAGTTGAGAAATTCATGTGCGTCTTGGTGTTGACCACCGCGAAATAGTTCGTTTAGCTCTTTTAGCTTGTCGATGAAAGCCTTTGGAGCGACAATGCCTTTATCAGCAGGGTTCCTGCTTATATGAACGTAAAGAGATCGTAGAGCGGACATGAGCGTTGGCGGGGACGGAGGAATGGGCGTGGGCTGGCTTGTAGCGGATACGAGGGATTGAGAGGTATTAGGATTAGAGTTTTGGGCGGAGTCAGTGACGGAGAACTTTCTTGCTGGTTTTGGACGAGAATGTTGAACGGGAGAAGGAGGCGGTGGGGGAAAGGGGACATCTGGGACCGAGGGGTCTGGGTACTGTACGATGAGGTCTCTGAAGGGGCTGCAGAAGTAGAGGGCTTGAAGGACGGAATTCGCATAGCTATGGGGTGAAAGAGTGAGAAACGGGAGGAAGCAAGAAGGAATAATGAGAAAGGAGAAGGGGCATACGAATAGGGATGCCATTAATAGATGGAATTATAGTAAGGGCTAAATTGGCCGTTGAGGGCGTCGAGGAGTTGACCATTGCCAGCAACTGCCCCCTATCGGACGATATTCGAGAACATGCATGCTCCGGAGAGACGGAAATACGGTATTGTGTTGCAATGTAATTGATAAGGGGGTTATGAAAGATGCTAACCAGGTGTTTCCGAACTAGAATGACTTGTCAATGCAAGGGCGACGGGGGAGATAGGAAGGTACGTACGTTTTCTAGACCAAACGATTTGTCGTCTGGGGGAGTGACCTCTGGAACAACGGGTTGTTGCTGCTGAGAGGAGTTGTTTGTTGTTGCGGACTGGGAAGTGCCTGCGAATGGATTCCATTTTCCTATTGCCATACCGGGAGCTCAAGAACGAGCCGAGACGGGGATTGTGTTCCTCCACGATTGGCGTCGAGAGGGCAAAGAAGGGGAAGAGACGGGAAGTGGGGGAAGACGAATGAGGGTTGTATGAGAGTATCGTGAAGTGAAATGTTGGTGGAATATTGATGGGATCCGAAAGAGAGCGAGGAGGATGGGTGGTGAGAAATGAGAAATGATGGGCCGTTGTGTGTGGCCTGTTTGTGTGTCTATGTCAGGAAAACAAACGTTTGGGAGGGTCTCAGCCAGTTCTCGCCGTGGACGATGATGGAACACAAGATGAACACAAGATGCTACTCTCCTCATCCCATCACAACAAGACGCTCTCTCCCCGCGCCGTCTTCCCGTCTCTCTCTCCCTACCATATGAGGACCCTCAAATCAGGCCAACAACACTGGCGGCCACCCTCTCCCCACGACCGCATCTGTCACTCCCAAATCACGTCCATGTTTGAATATCATTTTCGCCCTCTTTTTTTTTCTCCTTGTCGTCGTCGTTCTCAAGAGACCATGGGCGTCTACAATGGCTTGGTATCGAGCGCCAAAAACACACTTGCCATAGAAGGAAATATGTGCCTGGTCAGGTCCGGCTTCCATATGGATTTAGACGCCAGAATCAAGATCTATCCCACTCTTCCTCATTAGGAAGCTACTCAAATCGTCTCCCGACGTCCCCGCTCGTCTTCAAAGACCCTCTTCTCGTGTATCGTGGTTGCAATACGATAGAGCTTCATTTCAAACCAGGTGCTCATAATGCATAGCCACACCATACGCCTCCTCTCAGAATAAACCTGCATCTCGCCTTCCATGTCATCCTCCTACATGCACCTTACTCCCCTCTCTCCTTCATTTTCTCATGCCTATAAACACGTTTGCAATCGGTCCGACACACATGGGAACTCCATTCCAGAACATATCCCTATCCGCAAGGTCATCCTACCCACTACCACATCTTCCCGCAGCTACACTATCCCCATTCATACATTCACTTGACAGTCACCAGATCCATCCTCATGCATCCCACTTTGTCCATCTTCACCCTCCACAAGAACATCCGAGATACACCACAAATAGGACATCAAAATACCCACAACGTCACTGTCCCTTCATCGATGAAAAAACAGATCCTTGTCATCCCCTAATCGCAACTCTGACGGCCCCGACGTTTCCCCGTCACTTTGACCTAGAATTCCCCAACGCAAAAATCACGCTCATTACTCACCAAGCTCAACATCAAACCTCCTTGTGATTCCTCCAAATGTCACATAAATTCCCTCTTGGACTTGAATATATAATCACCAAGACTGTCGATCCCCACTTACATTCACTTCATTATGCGCAGTGCGTTTCCAAGCCGACAACAACATCACTCCATACCACTCTAGTTCCCGAAATCCTCCCGGCGAGAACAATATCGGACACTCTAGAGGGTAGAACCTCGCAGATCATGTTGTCATCATTCCGCCATGCAGAGCGAGCCGCTGACACCTCAAGCGGACGTTTGACAACAGATAATAGGTACCCTGGACTACTATACTCACGCTCAAGACATCACAAAACCTATCGCCAGCATATGCACACAGTATGTCATGTCAGGGCAAAATGGAGGATTCATTCGGGTACGTCAACTGTAGGGTCTGTAGCATAACATAACACATACCCCGTCGCTTCAAACGGGAACTACCCCAGAAAAATCAACGGAGCGCTCATGAGTCTCCGACTCTACGTTCCACACTTCGATGAATCGAATTACTCACCAGGCGGGAAATCAACATACCCCTCGTTCAAATACCACGCTCCTACATTCCATTTCCCCGTGATTCAGTACACATCCACGAAAAAGCGCATCCAATAAATCACCAAGACGAAGAGAGAATGAAAAAAAATAAATCAATGAATTAAACGAAGGTACTCACGATCCCCCGACATATTCTTCTCATTAAACGTAGACCCATCTCCAAGCCAATAAAACCTATTCCGAACTTTCCTCCTCGAATTCCCCCCATCTTGCTTATCGTCATCTAATTCGTATTCGAAATCTTCCCAGCGAGGATATCGGAGGGCACGTAACGCATGCAAGCATGATCCTGGCGCAAAAGTGGATTTGGGAGTCAGTAAAAGCCGCTCGGATTATATCATGAGTGCGTGAAACAAAATGGCGTCATTGTCTCGATAGAGCGAACCGCTGGATTGGGGGCTTAACCAACTTGATAGGAACGTACGTACCTGGCCACAAGGCTACCACTCGTCCCTCTTCCTTACCCATCTTGTACCACGAGCGGCATTTCTCGCTATACACCGACTGCACCCAGTTATCAGTATCCTGCATACAACTAAATTTCGAAAGAAAGAAAAAAGATAAACTCACAGTCGGAAAGTAGTGCTCCAAATACTCATCAAAATCCTCGACCGCCCCCTTCTTCACCACCACACTCTTCAACCTCTCTCTCTGCATTTTCATCCCCACCATCACGGCATAATCGACTTGATGTTCAATGACGGCTAGTAATGATCCTGACCCCACAGCCGAATTTGGTCCTAGGGAGAAGAAATAATTCGGAAAGTCGTCGATGCATGTGGAGAGGTACGTCGTGGGATGAGGGGTCCATTTATCTTGCAGGGAGATACCATTTTTGCCGATGATGGGGAAGGGGAGATGGAAGGTTGTGTCGTAGCCTGGATGAAGAATGAATGTGAACATTCGCGCGGATGAGACGTCATCCCGCCAGCTTGAGCAAACGATAACACATACCCGTCGCACACACAATCACATCCAACTCCTGAACCTTCCCATCCACAGTCTCAATCCCACCTTCCATCACCCTCTTAATCCCTACATTCACAAAATCGACCTACCAAACAATGATAGTAAGCTTCAGGAAAGGGTGTCAGGGAACGTCAGCCGCGAATCACGAATCACAAATCACGAATCCTAATCAAGGATTAGCAGTACTACTGTATTATCACAGTAGAAAGCGGATCTATATACGTAGAATTGATCATTGCAAAAGTATTCTTGGAACATACGTTATCTTCACAAAGAGCCTCGAGGTACCCAGGCCCTGGTGTCAATCGTCGACATGCGACTCCAAAATCAGGTATCACTAGCCACAATCACAAGAAACCACAAGGTCAGCAAGAGTTCGGCAGGTAGTTCAAAACTTCACAGTTCCGAGTCGGTCAGAGGGTTGGTCATGGGTAAGTCAGCATCGTCAGCAAGGGAAGGGAAGGGGAAAGGGAAGGAGAAGGGTTGATCGGGATTTACAGTTATGCGTGATGACGATGAGAGATGACGATGATATGTGAAGACTCACGATGATCAGCTATCCAGGGCTTCTTTTCTAGTCTTTTGATCATGTTCTCTTTAAATGCTGTTCGTGCCCCTTTTTGCATCGGCGTGTCCTTGAGCGTGGCGAGGTGAATCGACTATGATTGGATGGTACATGAATACACTAGCGAAGAGTAAGGGTAGTGAGAAACGCACGTTGAGATCGTTATCGATTTCATGTCTGAATTCCTTGTAGTACTCCGGGTCTTTGAATCGTTCCTTGTCTTGATCAGTAAACGCATCTGAAAACCAAAAAATACAATCATTGATAAAAATGAGATACGCAGGAGTGATGTGAACCAACGCACAGTTATCCCCAGTAGGGTCCCTCTGAATCAGCTCCGCCATCTTTGCAACCGAAAACGGCGGCGAAAGCCACGTTTTCCCCCTCACATAATTAAACAAACGCGAAACCTTTGGTCTCAACGCCGGTACGATCTGAATCGCCGACGAGCCCTACACGACAGATTTCCCAAACAAGTGCAAGTCAAGTCAAATCACTCATAGTTCAATACAACAAAGTTGACGGAGGACTTACAACACCAATGACACCGACTTTCTTGTCTTTCCAATCTTTGACGCCTTCCTCCCAACTTGAACCACCTTCACTACCTTCGACGTCCCACTGCGCACTATGGACCAATCTTCCTTGGAAGGTATCTAATCCTTCGATATCGGGCCATGACCACCGACTCAAGGCGCCCACACCAGTGAACAACAAATCCGCCGTATCCTCGAACTCTTCATACTCAACCGACGCAGGATTAGCATTCGCATCATCACCGTTATCGACCTGAGCTTTGGGACGTCGGATCTTGAGTACCCATTTCCCAGAATCTTCGTCGTATTTCGCATGAACGAGTTCATGCTGAAGGTTGATATACGGTCCGAGCTTGTACTTGGAGACTACACCTTGGAGGTACGATAAGATCTCTGGACCAGGGGCGTAAAACGCGGACCAATCCGTCTATATCAGTAAAAAGGCGTAATCAATACATCATCACACCATCACACAACGGTGGAAAGCATCATCAGGGCATTGTTGGCCAGGAACTGCTCCAGTCACAGCAAGGGGGGAATGGCGTACCTTTTCCTCGAATGTTAATTGATACTGGAAATCAGAGGAAATCAGATGTTAGTTCGGGGAGGGTGTGAGGCGGTGGTCCAGGGACAGGGACATGGATGGGGAGTCGGGACCGGGAAGAGAGGGTTGAAAGGACTTACGGAGTGTGATGGGATGTCACAGGCCAGGCCACTATTGATCAAGGGGTTGAGAGTCAATTCCTGTAATCGGAATCGGAATGTTTGGGCTTGAGACGCACGGATATTTGTTGGTATACCATGTCCCACCGATACCAGAGTTTTTGTCGTAAATGGTGAGATTGAGATTTGGGATCTTTTGGCGGAATCTAATGGAGGAGATAAGCTGGAGCGTGGACGGCTCGGGAGGACAATGAGGACGTACCTAATGCCCGCGACGATCCCACTGAAGCCTGCACCGATGACTACGACCTTGAGGGGCTTGTATTCATCTACCGAGAAATTGCCTAGCCTGAAAGGATGAGCAGATGATTCGGACTTTTGAGACTCATTGGCAACCGTTGTAGACGGAGAAAGTGGAGTTGAATCTGAAGGATCAGGCTGCTTATCCTTTGGCTTTCCAAAGGATATGTTCTTAAGTAGATCACTTAGGATGGAAGGAGACATGGTGAGTGGTTGTGGGAACAGTACGAGGGGATTGTTTCATTGTGTTATCTTATAACAAAGCGTGTATATTGACTCCTGGGTGTGAAAGACAAGGCATCGTCGAGCGAGGGCGGCAGCAGGCTGAACAGATTATGAGGCATCTACATCAACAATAGTGCGCCCGATGTTCTGACGAGAACGAGGATTAGTAGGATGCGGTGAAGAGCGTGAGTGTATGTGAGAAGGAAAATACCTATGGAGCAAAGGTTGGGTTCACATGGGAGAAGGTATATGAATTATGGGACGATTTGGACTAGAGAAGTGTTGTGTATTGGTATCACAGGATCATGGGACTGTGATACAAGTACGACCATCGGAGTGGGGTATGTGAGAATCAGGTCTGAGAGAGTCCAAGGAAGAGGTCGTTGGCCGAGTTCTCAAGATGCAAAAAGTCTAAAGGCCATGATGCAAGAGGACATTGAGAAGGCTGGGACGCGAAGAGAGAGCGAGATGGGACCATGCCATCGTCCAACAGGCTCGGGGCAATCGCCGGTCTCGGGAAATGGCCAGGAATATTAATATAGGAAAGACAAGAGCAGGCTTGGAAAGTAACGTCACCCATCATCGGGCACAGAAAGCCAAGTGAGAGTCTTTTCTTTTCCGTCTCCGTTGTCGTTGTTGTCGTCGTGTCGTCGGCGAGTGACCCGGAGGCGGCGCTTAGCGGAGAGCTCTTCCATCATCGACTCACTGCACCCACCGCACCCGCTTGACATCCTCCCTCCCGCCCCTCATACAAGACAACGTCAAGCACGCTCATTCCACCCTTGCTTTCACACAGTCTACATACTTAATCGCCCTTCCTTGTTCCCTCTCACTTGCTGACAATGTATGCACAATCACCGCCTCGCCAATCAGCCACTTTCAACCAAGACCCGCAGCTCCAGTATGACGGTCGAAGGCCATCGGGTGCATACTCCAGAGATTTCTCAGAACAGCAGCAATACCACCAGCAACCACAGCCCCAACCTCCTCCACCTCACGCCTCCACAATC
>JANAWD010000388.1:0-40073 GCA_027627245.1 Meripilus lineatus | reverse complement strand
ATAAAATCCCCACGAATAAGTACCCCAAAGAGAAATCAAAGAAAATAACCGGACAAAAAAGTCACGCCAAAAAAAAAAGAATAAAATTCAGAGGTGTAGGAGGATCGGTCCACTAGCTTTCCCGGAATCTGCCAAGCCTTTATGAGACTACTAGCCCACTTCTTGAACTTTGACAGTGGGGGCAACTCGGAGGTCGATAAAGTCGTATGCGGTGATTGACGATGCCCGAGAGTGGATCGCAGGAGTACCGACAAGGGTATTGGGGTATGACGAACCCGCCAATAGTACTGCTGTTGGGATCCAGATTGGTTCCTCGGGCTCGGGTGGAGGAGGGGTAGGGGTCCTGGGGGGTGGGGCAGGGGCAGGAATGGAGAGGAGAGGAGAGATGTAGGAGAAATGAGGGAATGGGTCTTCTTCGGGCGCGATAGATCTCGTGCCGTTGATGATGGGAGTCTCCACAGCAGGAGGTATCACTCGTTCGTTGCGAGTGGGTGGGTCCCAGACAGGAACTTCACCGTGTGCGTGTTTCTCCCAGTCACTGGAATTAAGATAAGTTGTCGGTCGAGAAAAAGAGGAAGAAAGGGGACGTACAAGTTTTTGAACCATTCGTGCGACTTGAGTTGAGTTGGTGTTGGTCGAGTACGTGGGTTCTTGTCAAGGGCCTTGTTGCGAATACGTTAGCAAGCAATGAAAAGACCACAGACTGGAAGGGAACTTACAGCTAGAAAGAAGCTCTCCGCGAGGGGGTCGAGCTGGGCGATGGCACGCTCCCAGTCGTCAACGGTAATTGGCTTGTTCATCACGACCCCTTCAACATCGCCATTGTACTTGGGCAGGAGAGGATCCCAAGGTAGCTGGATGAAGCAGTGCGTGAGTGCAGTAGTGACGACAAACCAGACCGAATGATACATACCCTTCCGACAAGCATACGGTAGCAGATTACACCAACACTCCATACATCAACAGGATACGAGTACTTCTCGCCTCGGTAGACCTCGGGAGCCATATACTCAGGAGTCCCACACACCAACCGTGTCGTCTCTTTCGAAGCACGCATGGAAGGCTCGACCTCACTTGGCGGGAGGAAGGCCTTCTCGACATCGACCATGTAGCCTTCGAAACATCTTGCAAGACCAAAGTCAGCGATGACAAGGTGTCTTTCTGCGCTGATTAGCAAATTGGATGGCTTCAAGTCACGATGGACAATGCCAACTTTGCGAAGTGCTTCAAGACCGCAAATCTGAGGGATTGCGATCGCATGAGAAACCGACAAAGATTATTGAAAGAGAACAAAACTTACTAGATCGGCCATGAACCATTGTGCACACCCAGCAGGGAGACGTCGACATACATCGAGTCGGGTAGCGAGGTCGCCCCCTGGATGGAAAGTCTGTCGGGCATCTCAAGTCAGCTACTATGCCCAATGGATCAAGTTTTGTATCTTACCGTGGCCAAGTAGTAATACCTATAATCGTGGAACGCCGCTTCAAGTTGTAAAGCCCACTTGACACCTCGCAATCTATGCAGCGCAAAGAGCTCCTCCAAAGTTGACTCCATAACCTGCCAAGTTAACTCCCCAGGACGACGTTGCATCTTAGCTCTCAAAAGTCCGGTACCCCATCCCATATCTCGTCTGTCGTCACCACCCAAGGGGTTCTTAGCAATGACCTTGAGTGCGACTTGAACACCACTTGGTTTATGACGAGTGAGGTAGGCGGTTCCAAAGCTGCCGGCACCCAACCTCTTTTCTACAACGAAGTGGTTAAGAGCGGGAGGTTCGACCTTGGAAAGTGAGGACGAGGTGTTGATGAGAGAGGGAGAAACTGGCTCCTGAAAGAGGGATTCAGGGGATCCACTTGCGATGTTGTGTGAAGATGTGCTCTCGATTGCGGCAACTTCTGGCTCCTTGATCGCTTCTTGGGAACGATCAACTGGGAGGTGGGCGTTGACTTGGACGGATGTTGCGCCTTCGGCGACCTGTGTGGGATAATTGGGCAGTGAGCCAATGCATTTGTCATCACAAAAGGAGATAGTACCATATCGTTGATGAATTCAGCCGCAAAGAAATCTTCTGCACGAGGGCCTTGAGCAGCAGTAGCCTATCGCACCAGTTGGAAGAGCGTGAGATGAAGAAACCCGACCTGATATATTTGGTGGACGTACCATAGCAAGAAAAGAGGAGAAGTCGGGTTTCTTCTGATCCTATATCGAAGCGTGAAGTCACTAATCAACACGTACTCGCATGGTAGGAAGAAACATACCTCGCTCTTGCTGAAGAGTGACCTGACCTTCTTGAGAAGGACCATAGTAAGATAAAGTCTTGTGTTCTTGGTATCTGGACTTGATGATACAGACAAGAGGACGAAAACACAAGATGGGGAATACTTGTCCGGTCAGAGATCCCGGACTTTATCGACCCAAGCTGTCCTGTCAGCCCGAGAAGATACAGCGGCACTCTGCCATCCTCCCGGGAATTCTCGAAAGATGCTGCTGTCATTTGAATTCTGACTGGATAGAAATGATTCACATATTGCGAGCAGCATCACGTCGATCCATTTCCGAATAGTCAGAATCCAAAGATGAGGATGACAATCGTCAGAGGGGGACCGAAGAGCCCAACAATGTACACAATGCCGGATTTGGAACGATCAATTCGTGGTGCATATCTATAAAAGGCAATCACTGAGTTCAAATATGCAATTCATCATGCATACTGCAGTAACGCATCCTGTTGTCTAATGTTTCGCCGTAGAGTACCATAAACCACCAATTTTGACAAATACCCAGCTTATTAGACGGATTTTCCTTAAGATCTAGTGCCAAAACCTATTCGGACGATCTCACTTACTCAAATCCTGTCTCCCCATGCGCGCACTGGACCAAGGTATACAGCTCCACTGTACTAGTGGAGGGCCCACGCTCTATGAAGATAACGCTCGCAAACACTTAGAAAGTCATCAATTTAAGGGGACGTAGTCTGACACATGCAGTAGAATGGGGGCAAGGAAGTGTCAGCCTCTGCTTCTCTTCCTGAGGCGCACTCACGACAATCTCCCCTTGACAACAGTAATTAAATATGACCTCTGAAAATCAGGTGAATGGAAGAACGAAAGCAGTACAGGAGAAAACATGTGTGTACAAGGTGTGATAGTTATGCACCCATCATGAAACATCCAGGATCACTCTAAACTTCAAGCATGCTCCTCATTCGTCCGGCCCATTGCCGCTGCATACAGCTTATCTCTGTCACCACTTTGGTCCACAAGAGCTTTGAGCATGCTCTTTTCATTCTTCAAAAGTTCGCTTGGTTTGTCAAATTCGACCTACACCAAGACGAGTTATAAATCCATCGAGAAGATGAAGTGAGTTGCTTACAATTCGGCCCGCATCCAATACCATCTAGAGGCGAGATATGAGCCGTTTTTGTGGGAGTAATAAAGACAACAAAAAACACACAATTTTATCTGCATCCATTATTGTCTGTAAACGATGTGCGATTGTCAGGAGTGTGACATCTTTATTAAGTTCCTTCCTCAACGAGGTCTGGATGACAGTATCGGTCTCGTAATCTGCGTTCTGTTTGAGCTTTCTGCTGGCCAGACAGATGGGCTACCACGTACCAATGGCAGATGTTGCTGTATTTGTTCCACGACGGTGGTTATATTAAATTGCTACAGGGAATCTCAAGAGAGTTGGGTACTGACCTTCATCCAGGATCAGTAACTTGCTTTGTCGCACAATAGCTCTTGCGAGGGCCAGGATCTGACGTTGTCCCACTGAAAGATTACTTCCTCCCCCAGAAATCAAAGTGTCCAAAGTGATACGGTCTTCACCATCATCACGCTGAAGATTGAATAAACCCGCAGCACGTAGAGCATCGTTTAGAACTGCGTCTTCGTGTTGTGAGAAGGGGTCAAGGTTCTGACGTAATGTACCACTCAATAACTCAGGCTGAAATGACAATTAGTCAAGCAACGAGATGAAGAAACCTTCATTCACTTACAACTTGGGGGATGATCGTAATGTTGGACCGAAGGACATCCAGGTTGACTTGGTCGATCGGGATGCCGTCAAAGTAGAACGTTGCCTTCTGTCAAAATGCACCGCAAGAGTGAAAGCGTCAAGGAACTCTATCGTCACCAACCGACGTCAATAACAACTGCGGGTGTAAATACAATGATCGAGAGTTACGAACCTTCCCGCTCCCAGTTCGCCCAACGATACCAATCCGTTCACCGGAGCGCACGGAGAACGTGAGATTGTGGAGGACCTCAGGACCGTTCTGGAAGGAAGCACTTCAGCTTGTGCCTACCAGTCCGAGGGTCGAATAGGNNACATACAGCAGAGTAGCGAGCACAGAGATTTTCCACCCGAAGATCGCCACTAGCAGGCCAGTACGCTGGGGGAATCTTACTTTGGGAAGGTTTTTCTTCTTGCTCAATTTGTGAGTATTGAAGAATTCGTTCGAGGCTACAGAAATGATCAACGATAACAAAGCGAAGCTTGAGGTTTAGATTTACCTATTGCCTGAAGGAAATATACCGTCAGCAATTGAATCCACAGCAAATTGAAGAGGCACGTACCATTCGTCTCGAAGAAGTTGAAAATTCTAACCCAGAATAAGAACATACTACTGAAACCAACTGGAAAAGCGACGTGAGCCATCATCAGGTAATACAAAATGAATCGAGTTCATGCCTGCTAAGGTCAACGAGAATCCTGTTTGGGAAGCACTAGATCCTCCTTGGCCGTATACGAGATAGACACCCAGGCCGGCCGAAAACAGGCCAGCCAGTGCATCAGTACGGATACTAACCCAGCTATTTCCCAGAGTAAGAATCACCCCAATTCGAGACCAAAAAATCAGACAATTACCGGTTCAGGTCCCAATACGTAACGGAGGCCCGAGAAAAACTATCAATTCGTCCGAATGATTCCTTCCGAAATGCTTCTTGTGCACTGTATGCCCTGATGGAAACTACAAAATAGCAGCATGAGCATTAGACTCTCAAGCCGGAGAAAATAGTAATACCTAGGCCAGCAATAGCAGCGCCAAAATGCCCAAGTACAGGTGCTCTTGCGTTGCTCAACTCTCGCTTCACCGGGAGCTGCGCTTTCATGTAGACGTTACCGATATAGATTCCAAATGTAGCAAGGATTACACCTGGTATTGAGAAGGGAGGTGATAGAATAATGACACCCAAGAACTTGGCTAGCATATTCAATGTCAGGTCGAGGAGACGTATCAGGGCGTTAACCACTGGACCATCGACTTGAAAGCGACATCAGTCCGTTTCAGAGAGTCTATAAGTGGACGACGTACGGGCTTGGATATCCTGAGTACATCGTGCAATAACTCTTGAAGTTGGCGTCGTGTCAAGCCATCTACTAGCGGATTAGCTGCTAAACTCTCTGGGATATGTGCATATCATACCTCATAGTCGTTCCAAAGATCGTATCAATCAGAAGTTTGTGGATACCCCGAGAGGCACGAAGAGCGCCGAAGACATAGATGGTGTAGCCTGTAGAGTACGTCACAATATGGGCAACGACGACGCCAACATACAACGATAGATAGCTAAAACAAAGTGATGAGTTGCAAGTATTCACCAGAGTTCTGATTGCTTACTATGCTACGGGGACGTCAGTAGGGTGTTGACCTTCATACTCGTTTGCCCATAGAGCAAGCACCCAGGTCTGGAGAGTGCTTGCGAGTCGACTGACAGCAAATAATCCGATACAGGATACCCAGAATAGAACGAAGCCACCTCTCCCTCGCATATTACTGAACAATAGCTTCACTGGAGAAAGATGAGACGAGGGAGACGAACGAAAAGGTCGCAAACCAGGAGCTTACACGCAGACCAGCCAACATGGCCCTCCGAAACTTCTTCTGCCATGACAAGTTTCCCATCTGACTTCTTGCCCCCGTCGACCTCCTCGGATTCGTCTATGACCTGATCTGATTTTTCTGCAAGCGCATTCTCTTGTTCAGCTTCTTCAAAAAGTTTCTCATCCTTCGCGAGTGCACTTGATAGTGAACCTTGACTGAGCACTCGTCCATCTGGTCCCAACGCAATTACAAATTCCGCGATTGGTGCAGCAATGGCGACGTTGTGGGTCTATCAATAACCTTCAGATGTGGGGATTGAATGTGGGGAATTGTCCTACCACCAATATGACCGTTCTGCCCTTAATCAGATCGCCTCGGAAGCACTTGTCTACAATCCAGCGGGCGGTGTGGGTATCCAAAGCCGCAAGGACCTAACAAAAGATAGGTTATTGCTTCAACGAGTAACAGACATCTACTTACATCATCAAGTAGAAGAATATCTGCTGGCGAATACACAGCACGAGCAAGTGTAATTCGTGCCTACCACATAATATGAGCCAAGTTTTGGATGACAGAAGACCACTGACCTTTTGACCACCACTGGAAATCTATGAGTGAAATTTCCTCAGGGATAAGAAACGTGAATGATCTGACCTGAGTGTAAGCCCCTTCTCTCCAACCTCCGTCTGATCACCGGCTTCGAAGAGAGTGAGGTCACGTTTGAGGCCACATTGCTCGATGACTAGTTTCCAGTGTCAGACATTGAAAACATCTCCCAGAAATCCTGACCAACCTGCGTTGTACCGCTTCTCATCATACTCTGACCCGAACAGAATGTTGTTCTATTCCCATTGGTTACGCTGTTGTCTCCCAACTCGGCACCTCGGGCGACTCACCCGAATGGTCTCATTCAACACCCAGGATTCCTGTGCATGATATGCAACACCCCCGTCCCTCGGTAGACTCACCAACGAGTTCGGTCCAATTGGAGTATGATGCATTTCACCTTGAAACCGGATTTATCAATGAGTAACACCGATGTGTCCAATAACGTCATACCAAGCAGTGCCATCAAAAGTGACGTCTTCCCCGAACCCGTCTGTCCGACAATGAGATTGATGGATCCCTGTTTGAAGAATACTTCATCCTCGATGGTCAGAGTGAAATTACGTCTGCTTGACCCTGGTGTGGCCGTTCCATCACTCTCCGGCGACCAGGTAAAGGACGATGATCGAATTCCAATTGGCTCAGACTCGGGTATCGTGTCCAGAGCTGCCTGCGTGGTGGGAGCCACGACAGGCTCTTCGGCTTTGGTGGTGAATTTGTCAAGAAGTTCGGTCTGTTGGTGCGCATATCCGAGTCAGAAACCTGTTACACAGTTACTGGCTTCCAAAGTACCTTCACTAGGAAGTCATTGACTCGATCTAAGCTGACTTTGGCTAGAGAAAATACTCAGCAATCGCGACGAAATGAACAGTGTCCTAAATTACCTTGAATCACGGCCGGAATGACGTAGAAAATGTCCACGAAGTGATCTTGGACAATATCGAAGACTACCCGAAACAAAAGCTCAGGGTCTGTATATCAACAAGCCACGCTTCCCTTACCAGCCATGGAGGAGAATACTTTTGAGGCTGAGGGACGGTGTCAATGAGCGGTCCAAACGAACGTATGCCTCAAATCTGACCTGTCAATTCTTCCTTCATCACCAGCGCCTGGAAAAATAGTCAAAGAGATGATAAGCAGCGTTTTGTATTCGAACATACATAGGTCGCGTATGTCACAACCATGGTGAGAATTGGTACGAGGGCACTGGGCAGTGTCAACATCGTCAACGTTGAGATGGGCGAGAACGTCGACATACTTTGCAGTATTGTTGAGTAACTCGAAGAGCCTGAAATTGCGTAGGTAAATCATCTCCTCATCCCGCTTCTCCGCAATATGCGAGCTCATCTTGCTCTCCCACCCGAATAACTTGATCATTCGAATGACGTTCATGGCTGGTAGGAGGGTCCACATGAAGACTGGTAACAAATGCTGAAGAACTCACATTCTGTAACGCTCTGTACGCGAGAATCGCTCTGCAAAAGTACTCGGTCAATTGGTTGTTTGAGCAAGGGGTCACAACCCTCACCTTTTTCATCCGTTGGACTTGGGCACCACGCATTAAATTCGCTAGATATACGGGCATTGGTGATAACACGACCATCACAGCAATACCAGGTATGACACTACGATTTTAAGTGAGTACAGCGAAAGGAAATGCATGTCTCGTTTGTATAAGGTACGAACCTCCAGCCCAAAATTTGGTACAAGAAGACAAGACTTAATATTAGTTGAGGTGGCGAGGAAAATACTGAAGAGAAGTCAAAAATCATGACGCAGTCTCGTCACAAAAAAAATTCAAAACACGAACTTAGCAACAAAAACGTCTGTCCGACCGGAAGCGTATTCAAATCACTCGTTACAAGGTTATTGATTTTGCCCATGAGGTTCTGCTGCTTGGTGTCCGACACTTTCTTCGGTGTAGTCTCTTCCGTGCCCTTCGGTCTTTCAACTGCCTTCCCCTTCTTTGATGCGGGTGTTGTATCACCCGAAGGAGACGCATCTGTCGAGGAGCTGGGTGTCGCTGAAGAACTACCAGCAGTGGCCTCGGATCCCCTATTCACTGTGGCTTGATCACCGACCTCAGCCTTTGTGCGGATTCGGAGCGAGTGGTCAAAGATAAGTTGTGTCAGGATGCCCTGTGCCTGGATGAATACTCGAGTCTAAAATCTATCAGAATCACGAATGGTTACTCGCACATCTTGAAAGACTCTTACCATGTAGAAGTAATAACGGTTCATCAGCACTGAAACAAGCATTGGACCACAGAAGAGCCACGAGATCCAAAACCAAGGGCGCACTACGGCCCCTTCTCCGCCAGTCTCAAGGTAGCTATGAGCAGACACTGAGTACGAGCGAAACTGAAACATCTTGGGCACTCACTTCAGTAGTCGATTGACACCGATTGGTGCGATGAAGGTTGTGCAAACCTATACTTTCCCCATTGAGATTCGTTGATACCAACAACGTGAGAAAACAAAACGTACACGAGCAATTAGGAGAATGGTCATTTTGATATGTTCCGACACTACCGACGGATGTCATTTTACGAGAATGACGAGGTGGGAATTGAAACGTACAGAAAACCCCCAGAACAAGTTTCCAGAAGATATGGCCATTTCCTGCAATCAAGGGATCTACATACTACAAGAGCAACTGTAAACATATCAATCACCCTGGAACATAGCAGAAACGCACGGCATAACTCCTTTTGACCAGTGCCCTCGTATATTGCTTGTCGGCTAGTATTGGGAGTTCCTCAAGTTTAAGGTGGCTCACACGATGGGCCCTGATGATAGTGGAATCATAGAAAGTGAATAACAGCAACGAGAACCATGAAGCTGTCTGTTCTGGACTGGGAACTTTGACATCCTACGAGATATCATCTAAAATCTCTCTTAACTCAACCCGATGGTATGGTACTTACCTGAGTATCAACCGGCTCGTATGAACGTGGGCAAAGTCCTGGAAGAATGACCGCAGCAAGGGTTAACAGGCCGATCTGGGCCCAGAGAAGCCAACCGTCGCTAGAATCCTCAGGAGTAAGGGTATACGTTGCCAGAGGCCACACATCGCGGTATATGAACACGGTCCACAGTGTGAAGAGGACCGTTCCCAGATGCAGGGATACCAAATTACTCCAACGAGCCCGAACCCAAGTTGACACGAATGCCAGGGTGGCTACATACAACTATATGATCGTCGGAAATCTGTTAAATACCCCCGGCAGAAGGGAAACTCAACGCACGTAGGTTGCCCAAATGGCATCGTGAGTGAGCGCACCCTTTGATAATCCCCAGACGAGATTCCCATTACGGTTCAGAATTCCAGCCGAAAACGCAGAAAGATAGATGAGGGCGATGCAGATGAGCAGACGGGTAATCTTGAAAGAGAATATCAGGGGTCCTCCATGCTCGGCGACGTGCTTTCGGAAATCCAGGGATCGCGACGTGAAGCTGAATTCATGTTCTTCCAAATGGTCGCTCTCCTCTTGATCCTTCCCGCTGGCCAAGAGCAGAATATACGAAACTTGCAGAAATAGGATAAAGAGAGACAGAGTGGCAGTGTAAGAAGGGAAGAGCAAAGTGTCGAGCCAAATGCTAGGATCATGAAGTTAAGAACGGTTCCATGTTCGACTTAAGCTCACTCACCTGCGACCCTTGTCGTCATATGAGATAAGGAATCCAATACCGTCCTGTAGAACAGCTTGAACACCCATTTCAAGAACGGTGGATGCCCGACAATGCAGGCTTCACAGAACGCAGGTGCAGACAGTTGCGTGTTCGAATTGGCAAGAAAGCAGATCTTGGTCTCACAAAGTACCCATCGAATCATAGGCTGCGGTGCCGGATGCGGCACTCGGTTTTGCCTGAAGCATCACACATGTGGGGATATCATATCAATGAATTACGTAGTGATATTCGCTTGGAACAGGACCGCTTTCAAGCCCTTGCTGCGGGGATCTGACAAACTTTGTTGTGAAAGAGAATTGACCAAGTGAGAGTCAAAAAGAGAAAAGGAGACCAGCCTGCTGAAGAAACGAGGTAAACTGTGGAAACGGTACGCCAAGCGGCGCAGAAAAAAGATGATCGACATCAACGGCCCAGGCCACCTCGGTCCGTCCGAACCGAGCCACATGGCGAACCACTGATGGATCGCCTAGACCCACTCCAAGAAATCGACACAAAGCATCATACTACAAATAATCTGAAGATTCTTAGCCTGCCAACGAAAGCCCTCCACTGTCCGAGGTTCTTGTCACTGTTCATTGGTATAGAGTCATAGTCCCACTGTACAAGTCCAGCATACGATCATCTGGTTCACTTGGCCATCGACACCAAGTAATCCTTGTCCCCACTTCCATCCACGAGTGCCTTGAATGCACCTCCTTCCACCTGCAGAAGCTTGTGAGGCGTATCAAATTCGACCTGTACACATTTTGTCAGCCGAAACATGATTCAGCGCTGCTCTAAGATGACCTACAATTCGACCTTCGTCCAAAACCATCTGCAAACAGGGATTTCAATACCGGTTTCGCAAGAGATGAACGAGGCTTACGANNNTNNNNANATCCNTNNNCNNTNGCAANNGANGNNCAAGTAATTTAATGAAGGGTTAACATCCTTGTTTAATTCATTTCTCAACGACTCTTGAATCACGTTGTCTGTGTTATAGTCTGTAGATGCAAAATCGATATGAGAAGACCGTCCATCTCTCGTCGGTCGATCGTCCGGCGATTCTGGCGTACCTATCGCAGAAGTTGCTGTACCATTTTGTGTTGAGTAAGGAGGCATCTATGCGATGCAAACCAAACCTACCTTCGTCAAGTATCAACAATTTACTTTGCCTGACCATCGCCCTTGCAAGCGCTATGATTTGACGTTGGCCAACAGATAGGTTCCCTCCGCCGCANCTGNAATGNNNGNGTCCAGAGTGAGACGACCTTCATCATCATCCTTCTGAAGGGAGAATAAACCCGCGGAACGAAGCGCGTCGTTCAATACTACATCGTCATGCTGCGAGAATGGGTCCAGATTTTGGTCGAAGTGTCCCAGCAAGTAGCTCCGGCTGGCAAATTTTACGTAAAAATCAATGGTTTTCAAAAGAACGTGCTCTGGGAAACTATCATACCACTTGAGGAATAATTGTAATGTTGGACCTCAGAGAATCAAGGTTGAGGGTACTCGTGTCAATCCCGTCGTAACGGACGATGCCTCCCGTCGGGATACATCTCAAGAGGGAAAGAGTCAAGGAGCTCTGGATATGGGGTCTCAGATAGCGGCCCACGATCATGCAGGGAACCAACCTTTCCACTTCCTGTACGACCAACTTGCAACGCAATATAAATTCGTCAATTCACTTGTCAAAAAAAGCTGCATACCGATGCCAATACGTTCACCAGACTGGACAGTAAAAGTCAAGTTGTGTAACACCTCGGGCCCATCCTACGAAGAGAGATAATTCAATTCGACTGATTCTTCGGCAATGCACGACAAAGAAACTCACAGACGAGTATCGAGCAGTCAGGTTTTCAACCACAAGATCACCACTAGCTGGCCAATATGCAGGAGGAACACCTGCATTCGAAGGTTCGGGTTCTTGTTCAATCTCGAGGTATTGTTGGATGCGCTCCAAGCTACCAAAGTCTGAGAATGCGCATCAGAAGGTGCGAGAAGCCATACCTGTTGCCTAACATCCTTCGTCAATCAGTGGAAACGGGATAAAAATGCAAGGCAAACAGACCATTTGTTTCAAAGAGATTGAACGTCCGAACCCACCACAAAAGCATACCACTGAAACTAACTGATCTACACGTTAGGTTGTTCCACGAGTGTTCCGATAACGGTACCAACCTGCCATGTCCAAGGAGAACCCTGCGGCAGCAGCCGTGTATCGACCACCATACACGATATATGCCCCAAGCGCCGCTGTGAACACCCCTGCAAGCGTAGTTGATCTTACATTTATCCATCTACGCCATAAATATGAGGGTTCATCCCAAGCACAAGGAATTATTTCACATACCTATTTAGGTTCCAGTACACAACCATCGCTCGGGAATGATTATCAATTCTCCTGAAGGACTCCTTTCGGAAAGCCTCCTGTGACCCATAAGCACGGATCGAAACTTTTCAACGAATGCACTGTGAGCTTAAGAAGGTATATGAGTCACAACCTAGGGTTCTCACCAAGACCTGAGATAGCCGCTCCAAAGTGTCCAAGGACAGGTGCTTTGGCGTTGCTAGATTCCCGTTTCACTGGGAGCTGAGCTTTCATGTATATATTTCCCAGATATCCCCCAGCAACCGCAAGGGCGATCCCAGGAACCGTGAAGATTGGAGACAAGGTAATGACCGCAAAGAACTTGATGACAATATCAGAAGACATGAACACCAAATCTAAGAAGTCCGCAGGCAAGATATTATCAACTGTTATGGATTTTTTTTAGTTCGAAATCAAACGATAAGCAGGGCACCATACTGGTTTGAACATCTTGGGTACACCGGGCAATAATACGCGATGCAGGTGTCTTGTCCAGCCATCTACAAGAACAGAACAGAAAGTAAGGATGAGTACCAGCCAATAGCAGACGTCTTACCGCAAAGTGGTGTGAAGAACTGCGTCCACCAAGTATTTGTGAATTGCGCGAGACGCCTGGATAGTCCCAAATGTATACACAGTACTTGTAATTGACCAGATGCCGAAGTTTATCATGACAACACTGGAATAGAGGGTGATGTAACTGATATATGGCCTGTTAAACCATCGAACACAGGTCCATCAAAGTGAAATGCGTACTATTGTGACGGTACGTCAGCGGGGTTCTTGAGTTCGTACTGTCGAGTCCATAGTGCCAAAACCCATGTCTGGGCAACACGTAGAAAGCGGCTCAAAATCATGAACCCCAAGAACAAAACCCAGAACTGCATGTACCCTCCCTGAATCCTCAAATTCGTGAAAAGGAGCTTCACTGCACACAATTAGTCGAAGGCGATCGTAAGTCGAGTAGTGCCACAACTCACTAGCTTTCCATCCAACATGACCCTCAGATATCTCTTCCGAAGCAATGAGTTTCCCGTTGGTCGACTTCTTGGCGACGGCATCAGCTTCTTTAAGTTCCAGGGGTTCTTCCTCGTCTTGTTCGTTATTAGAGGCTATATCAATGCCTTTCGCTAAAGTGGCCTTGGAAGGAGGCCCTTGACTGAGGATTTGCCCATCTGAAGCCATGGAAATGACGTGATCCGCCACAGGAGCGGCCAGGGCTACGTTGTGAGTCTATCATGCAGGATGGCACCGAGTTATCGTGTGTAGTACTCCATAGCAATGGTTGAATCTTACCACAAGCAACACTGTACGGCCCTTCACGAGATCGCCTTTCAGGCATTTCTCGACAATCCAACGAGCAGTGTGAACGTCTAGAGCTGCTAAGACCTAAAGGGGAATGACAGTGAACAAACCGAGAAGAAAGGTGGGAATGGGTTTACTAACGTCATCCAATAGAAGAATACCTGCTGAGGAGTAGATGGCCCGTGCAAGTGTCACGCGAGCCTGCAAAGGGGATGAATGGCACGTCATCAATGCAGTGATTATTCCACACCTTTTGACCACCACTACACAATGGACATCAGCTGAGAATCTTGATCGAGGGTACTGAACAAACAAACCTGAGGGTAAGACCCTTCTCACCGACCTCTGTGAGATCGCCCGCTTCGAAGAGACTCAGATCGCGGTTCAAAGCGCATTGATAAAGGACTGGTGTTTTGAGTGATCGGGAAAGTAACGAGTTGGGACGGGAACATACCAGCATTGTAGCGTGTTTCGTCGAATTCGGCCCCGAATAGAATGTTCTCCTGCCGACGAGGGTGAGAATCCAAGCGAGGCTCCCTGGTAGAACACGCACCCTTATTGTTTCGTTGAGCACCCATGATTCCTGGGCATGATACGCAACTCCTCGACCCCGCGGAAGGCTCACGAATGAGCCAAGCCCAGAGGGGATTGAGTGCATTTCCCCTAAATTATTTCAGCTCTCGGTTGCAGTGACATATCTGAAAACACTCACCAAGTAAAGCCATTAATAAGGAGGTTTTACCGCATCCAGTCGGTCCAACAATTAAGTTGATGCACCCGGGCTTGAACGATATCTCATCTTCGATCCGAAGCACGAAGTTGCGTCGATTGGGACCAGGGGTCCCGCGACCATCGTTGGCATTAGACCAAGTAAATGAGGTGGCTCGAATGCCGATATTGTCGGAGGAAATATCGGCATCATATCCTGAGGTTGACCCAGACCCGTCTGATACCAATGAGGAGCGATCCAATAGCTCGGTCTACGATCAGACATGATATGAGAACCTGAGATCCGCTACAAGCACAGTGAGCCCGACCTTAGTGAGGAAATCGTTGATCCGGTCTATGCTGACTTTGGCTACGAACAAGCCTGAGAAACTAATCCGGAACTGAATAGAGGTTCATAGCTACCTTGAATGATATTGGGTATCATGAAGAACAATGATGTGAATTGTCGCTGTATCATATCAAAGACTGGGATTGTTCAATCATCAGTAGTTTAATAGAAGGCACAACCTACCCATCATTGAGGAAAATACACGAGATGCTGTATGCCGGTGAGATCGAGTACGAATAGGGAAGACTCGGAATAAGCTCACCTGTCAGTTCCCGCTTGGCGATGACCGACTAGAGATGGAAACGATCAGCACAGGCATATACTATCAGTGACACGTACAGACATAGACGGTATACGCGATCAGCATGTTGAAGATAGGAATGAATGAACTTCGAATGCAAGATGAGCGAAGGTGGCCATGCAGTTTACAGCAGCAACCCACTTGACATTGTCACTGAGCAATCTCAATATTTTGAACTTGCGAACGTGTCGGAGTTCCTCGTTCCTCTTGTCGGCAAGATCGTCACTGGTTTTGGACTCCCACCCGAAGAGTTTTATCATACGTATGACGGTCATGGCTAAAGGAACGGTTTAAATTTCTCGGAGCAGTGTAACCGCCCGATCACTTACTTTCAGCGACACTTTGGGCACGAGCATCACTCTATAGTTCCAACGTGAGCGAATGCAGTCAAATCACATATGACTTGTCCGACTGACCTTCTTCATCCTTTCCGTCTGAACGCCGCGCATCAACCTAGCGAAGTATGCGGGCATGGGCGATAATAAAACCATGGCTGCGACACCAGGAAATACACTGTGTGGCTCGAAAGTCGAACCTGATTACAAGGAACGGAGCCTGTGTGATGAAAGAGCTCACCTCCATCCCAACATTTGGTAAAGTACATATATGCTCAAAGAGATTTTTAGTGGGGCCGAAAAGACTGTATTTTCAGATAGTCAGCATTGAGAGTGCCAGTTTTGCAGGGCCATGGTCCTCATACCAAGAGCCGAATAATCCAGTCCGGCGTGAAGGTTGCCGAGATCACTCGTGACGAGGTTGTTGATCTTTCCGACCATGTTCTTCTTGTCTGAGTTGTCGGCTTCTACAACCGGTTTGTTTAGCTGAGATTTGCCTTTGGAATCCGAGTCTGCTTCTGTCGAGGTTCCGGTTGTGGTTTGTGTTGCATCGCCGGTGTTCGTCTCTTCGGATTCTGTATCTCCGCGGACGGTAGAATCGTTTTCAGGGGTATTGATGGATCCCGAGGTCTCCCCAGCAGGTTCATCTGCCTCGAATTTTACTCGACTACGCAACGCGTGATCGAAAACGAGCTGGGTGATGATCGCCTGAGTTTGCAGCCAAACCCTCAACTACCAGTACATGCCACATCAGAAAATGTCCACATTCGGAGAATGAAAAAAACATAGCTCTACCTCGATATAAAGATACCGGTTGAACAGGAGAGAGTTGAGCATTGGCCCAAGAAACAACCAGGATACCCAAACCCACGGTTTTACTACAGCACCCTTCCCTCCGGTTTCGATATAGCTGGGTCCGTGAGAATGTGTTTCAACACGCATCCAGGGTAAAACTTACTTTAATAGCCTATTCACACCCAGAGGGGGCAAGAAGGCCAGGGTGTCCTGCATTTCGAGGTTGATTATCGCCTACTAGGCACTTCACCTTAGATTTTAACGACTTACGCGAGCAAAAAAAGTAACAGCGATTTGAAGTTGTTCATAGGCTTCAGGAAAGCAGGATAGTTGAGCACAAACTCAATGGCCTCCACTCGACTTACGAAATACTTTAAAGATGAGCTTCCAAAAGAGATGCATTTTTGGTCCCCTAGAGAATGGATCGATGTGCTAAGACTCGGATGAGTACTACAACGCATCACTTGAGAGAGAAAGCTACCGGATAAATCTTCTTCACAAGGTTCTGTGTTGAATTCGTGTCAGCCAATGAGGGAAGTTCATCGAGCTTGAGGTGAACACGATGGTATGCTTTGAAGACCACTTCGTCACAGAAAGAGTAAAACCACAGAGAAGCCCACGAAGCGGTCTGCTCCTCATTTGGTTGGGAAAGTCCATCCTGGGAGAATTTATCACAATCAACTCACGCCATCTCTGTGACTACTCGCACCTTTGGGTCCAGAGGTACGTAGGTACGAGGAGCAAAACTCGGAACGATGATGGCAGCAATAGTGAGCGTCACCAATTTCGCCCACATGATCCACCCCTCATAGATATCTACCGGAGATAAAGTGAATGTCGCCAACGGCCAGACGTCACGATACACAAGGAGGGCCCAACTCGTGAACAGAACCGATGCCATATGATACGAGGAGATATTGCCCCAGTCTCCGGGGTCGGCCACATTGATGATCGCCAGGGCGAAGGTGTATACCTGGTAAGTAATGCATCTATCAGTGGGTAAAGTGAACCGACTGTGGAGGAATACTAACATGGACAATCAGATTGGCTCCGTGGTAAATGAATAGTTTTCCACGGCTCCCCGAAGTCTCTTCAGGTACACTGACAAGCAGCATGGACAGACCCCACAAATACACAAGATATATTATCGAAACAAGTCGGACGAACTTGAATCTAATAATAGAATACCCTCCATGTTGAGAAATCAGCCGCCTAAGGCGCTGGACCGTTCCTGGTGGGGTCCGTGCGCTTCTCGTATCCCTCTCGTTGAGTGGGAAGTGGCCCTTCCCAAGCAATCTTCGTAATAAGGACTGCCCAAACAGAATGACCACAGACAGACATCCGGCCCACAATGGCAACAACAGGTTGTCTGTGCACGAGCTTTCGCGTCTGTATTAGCCTTGAACCAGACAAAACGAATGCGGAAACTTACAATCCTTCTGCGTATGTGATCTCCTCAAAGAACAGGAGTACCTTGCTTGTCATGAAGAGTATCAATTCTGATTGGAAAACAGCTGGACGAAACAAAACTGGACACTGCGACGATGGATGCAAGGGAAATGGAGAGGTCTGAGCTCTGCTGATACTTTCGACTATTTAACTGGGATGTATCAAACCATCATGATTCTTAGAAGGCGTGTCGGACGTGAAAAGCCTTCGTGTGACTTGGTATTGAGAACAGACGCGACAACCCTCAGCATCCCTGAGTCAAATACCGTCAGGCTCAGAGAGTGTTGGCGCCCGGCCAGCATCAGTCCGACCACGCCGAAGTTGCGTTGCGGAGATACAAATCGTGTAGACAGATCTCGGTACGACGGGCGGCGTCAGTGCGGCATCCTATTCTGGATTAGCACGATCCTTTCTAATCGTCCTCACACAAAAGCCTCCGCTCTCACTCGGGCGAACTTTATTCTTCGACTGTATGCGTTTGACCAGGTTGGCTTTCTTTGTTTTGCATTAAGCAGGCTTTCGGTTCCCAGCTTACCAAAGGCCTCTGTTATCGGTATGATGTTACTCACAGGAGTTGGTCACGGCATTTACGGAATCAGGAACGCAAAGCTTCGACTCAGTGTAGCAATTCGCAAGAACATCAGTACGCATTCAGTCCGGGGATATATATCCAATCGTTCCTATCCAAACTCAAGCAATCCTTAAATTTCCCGATGAACCACCATCGACTCAAGGTTTTCCTTGTCCCCGCTGCCATCCACAAGGGCCTTGAATACCCCTCCCTCTGCCTGGAGAAGCCTATGGGGCGTATCAAATTCAACCTGTTCAAATTTGTCAGCCAAAGCGCCATTCAGGCTCGTTACAGAACAACTCACAATCCTACCCTCGTCCAAGACCATCTGGGTGACAATCATCAGCAATCTCCTAACAAATTAGGCGAAATCACCTTACAATCTTATCGACATCCATGATTGTCTGTAAGCGGTGAGCGATAACAAGAAGGGTAACGTCTTTATTCAACTCTCTTCTCAACGACTCCTGAATGACGTTGTCTGTATTGTAATCTAGATGAAGACAGTTAGGACGTCTACCCAGCTCGATAATCTGAGGCTCGTGACACACCTATCGCAGACGTGGCTATCCCAACAGCGGTTGAGCAGGACGAAAACACTCAGGCCATATGACGTACCTTCATCAAGGATCAACAATTTGCTTTGTCTGACTATTGCTCGTGCAAGCGCGATGATTTGACGTTGACCAACAGATAGATTCCCTCCGCCGCCTGAGATAGCAGTGTCCAGAGTGAGGCGACCTTCGTCGTCGTCCTTCTGGAGAGAGAACAGTCCGGCGGAGCGGAGAGAGTCATTTAGGACAGCATCGTCGTACTGTGCGAATGGATCCAAGTTTTGGCGAAGCGTCCCACCAAGCAACTCCGGCTAGCGAGATAGGTGCATCAGCGAAAAGTATTCGATGCATTCGTCAAGTAAGACATGCGTACCACTTGAGGGATAATGGTGATGTTGGATCTCAGGGAATCCAGGTTAAGTGTGCTTGTATCTATACAGTCGTAGCGTACAGTGCCTCCAGTAGGAATGCATCTCAGGAGAGATAGGGTCAGCGAACTCTGTCAAAAGATACGACGTGTTAGACAGTCCCCAATAGTGGTGTACATTCGACATACCTTGCCACTGCCAGTGCGACCAACTTTCAGGAAATGGAGGAAATGAATTTTACGCGATCGTGAACAAAAACTCGGAACTGACCGATGCCGACACGTTCACCCGACTTGACAGTGAATGTTAAGTTGTGCAGTACCTCAGGCCCATCCTGATTCAACAAGAAGTGAGAAAAGTCGGCTCATCGAGTTCACAAGGTCACTCACAGGGGAATATCGAGCTGTCAGGTTTTCGACCACGAGCTCCCCACTCGCAGGCCAGTAAGCTGGGGGCACACCGGCGTTTGATGGCTCTGGTTCTTGCTCGATCTCCAAATATTGTTGGACTCGCTCCAAGCTGGAAGAAATCAGAATATGCGTCAAGAACATGTTCAACGAGACATACCTATTTCCTGGAATATTCTGTCCATGGATTGTCCAAAGCATGAAAGCAGAAATGACCGCGTACCTTCTGTTTCGAATAAATTGTAGAATCGGACCCACCACAAGAGCTGCCCACCAAAGGCAACTGAGAAAGGTTCAGCATCCGTTACGCGGATCAATAATAGATAAACTTGCCTGCCATGTTTAAGGAGAACCCCGCGGAAGCAGCACTGAACCTGCCATAGTAAACAAGGTAAGCTCCAAGAGCTGCCGTGAACATTGCTCCAAGTGTATCCGTTCTCACACCGACCCATCTACGCAAAAATTCAGATATAGATACTCTAAAAAGAGGGAAGAATATAGAAGACTTGCTCACCTGTTGAGGTTCCAAAACACCCTCATTGTTCGAGAGTATCTATCGATCCTCCTGAAGGACTCCTTCCGGAATGCTTCTTGCGAGCCATAGGCACGGATGGAGACTTCAAACCGGGATCATTATCAGGGTCCGTCAGCCAACCTCATTCACAGCAAGTCTACTTACTGAGGCCTGCAATCGCTGCTCCGAAGTGACCAAGAACAGGCGCTTTTGCGTTGCTCGATTCTCGTTTAATTGGAAGTTGTGCTTTCATGTAGATATTACCAAGATACCCTCCGGCACCTGCGAGACCAAGGGCAGGAGGAGTGAACGCTGGCGCTACCGCAATGATCGCAAAGAATTTGGTGATGATACTGAACGTGATTTCCATGAGGATCGCAAAAAATTGAGGCAACGACGTATCGACTTTGATGAACACGCGATGCCTTTAGCCTCCACACTGAACAGGACGCTCGTTGTACTCACTGCTTTGGATATCTTGAGTGCATCGAGCAATAATGCGGGAGGTGGGAGTCTTATCGAGCCATCTGTAAAGGATAAGAAATAGGATATCGCGATAGTAAAATAACATACCGCAAAGTTGTGTGAAGGATCCTATTCATTAAAAGCTTGTGGATAACACGAGATGCTCGGATCGCCCCAAAAGTATAGATGGCAGTCGCAACCGACCAAGAGCTGAAGCCAAGGATAATAGCCCCTGCATAGAGGGAGATATAGCTGTTTCGGTGTCAAGCTGTATGACCATGTCGACAGTTGATTGTAAAATACTCACTATTGAGAAGGCACGTCAGCCGGGTCCTTCAACTCGAACTGTCTGCTCCACAATGCCAAAACCCATGTTTGGACGGTGTACATGAAGTGACTCATTGTGAGGATCCCGAGGTACAAGAACCAGAACACCGCGAGCCCTCCTCGGACACGCATATTTGAGAAAAGAAGCTTCACTATATCCAGGTTAGTACGCGAGGGAGCAACATGTAAACAAAGACGGCTCACAAGCTCTCCATCCAACACGACCTTCGGCAATCTCTTCAGTCGCTATCAGCTTCCCGTCAGATGCTTTCTTAGTGTCTCCACCTCCTTCGGCTGACTGCTCCTCGTCTATGGTATCCTTCTCGTTGTCCGAAGAGAAATCGCTCCCTTTCGCCAGAGTTGCGGTCGACGGGGGACCTTGACTGAGGATGCGCCCGTCTGAGGACATAGAAACGACATGTTCCGCAACCGGTGCCGTCAAGGCCACGTTATGAGTCTTGTTGCAAATAATCTCAGGTAATTTGGTATGGTACCCAATAAATTCAGAGGCTTACCACAAGTAGCACCGTACGACCCTTCACGAGGTTACCTGTGAAACATTTCTCGACGATCCAACGAGCTGTGTGAACATCCAACGCTGCCAAAACCTATACATATAGACGGTCAATGAAGAGTTAGAGCAAGCACATCACGATAAACTGACGTCGTCCAACAGTAAAATATCGGCGGAGGAGTAGATAGCTCGTGCGAGGGTCACACGCGCCTTGTAAAATCGTTAGTGAGAAGCCGACAACATCACGAGCTATAGCATACCTTTTGCCCTCCACTGAAAAAAGTCGGTTCAGCTTGGGAGTCAGCAGTGTTCAGGCGAACGACATACCTGAGAGTCAGACCTTTCTCACCAACTTCTGTGAGGTCACCAGCGTCGAAAAGGTCGAGATCACGTTTGAGAGCGCATTGGTGTACAACTACAGTGGTTTCATAAGTATTCCAAGGATCATTGTAGCGACCAATTAACATACCGGCATTGTAACGTTCTTCATTGTATTCTGCTCCGAAAAGAATATTCTCCTGTTATTTCTGGCGTCAGAAAAATGAATACGTGCTCGAGAAGGCACGCACACGTATCGTCTCATTCAAAACCCACGACTCCTGCGCATGGAAAGCAACGCCTCGTTCCCGAGGGAGGGACACCAAGGAGTCCAGCCCAGAGGGTATCGGGTGCATTTCCCCTACAGTCCGTGTCAGCCTTGAATTGTGATGGTATTTCTCATGAAGTAGTTTACCAAGCAACGCCATCAATAAGGACGTCTTCCCGCACCCTGTCGGCCCGACGATGAGATTGATACATCCAGGCTTGAAAGCAACCTCGCCTTCTATTCGAAGCACGAAATTCCGCCGATTGGGACCAGGTGTACCGCTTCCGTCGTTGTCGCTAGTCCAGGTGAATGAAGTGGAGAGAATTCGAATATCATTCGTAGAGACGTTGTCATGATTGACTGGGGTAGCTTCAAACTCTTCTGACGTCGAAGCAGAGAAACAGTCCAAAACCTCGGTCTGGGAACAGGATATGAGAGAAGGGAATGACAAATTGAGCTCGAAGGCCCCAGTCAAGTGATCTCACATTTACGAGGAAATCATTGATCCGGTCCATACTGACTTTTGCTGTTAATAACTGTCAGAACTTCATCGTATTTACGGCTTCATAGCTAGTACCTTGGATGATACTCGGTACCATGTAAAATACGCCCATGAATTGCTCTTGAATCACCTCGAATACTGAGATATTTCAGCGTTTGCTCTTGTTCAGAAAGTAAACACTTACTTGTCATTGAGGTGAATATGCGAGACGCTAAATGCCGATCATGCTCAGTGCTCACTCAGCGTGCATCTGAGAATAACGTACCTGATAATTCCTTCTTCATGACCATCGCCTAGTGATTTCGTCAGTCAGGGCTCCTCTTCGGAACAAGTAGTGGGAGCTCACATAGACGGTAAATGTAATCAACATGTTGAATATAGGGATGAACGAGCTAAAGGGATCATGTCAACGTCGATTATCATAGAAAATCAAGTAACGTACTTGATATTATCACCAAATAACTCCAATATCTTGAACCTGCGGATATACTTGAGTTCCTCGTTCCTTCTCTTTGCAAGATCATCACTCGTCCGGGATTCCCATCCAAATAGTTTGATCATACGTATTACCCCCATGGCTGAAAATACTGGTCAGTATCTGGTCTAGAAAGCCTATTGTTCAGAACACACTTTCGGTGACGCCTTGCGAGCGCGCATCGGTCTAAGTTCGCTAGTTGAGTCGACGATGCATTACTGGGTGAGATGCATTGTGCAAGGGCTTACCTTCTTCATCCGATCCACTTGTACAGATTGCATCAGCTTGGCAAAGTACGCAGGTGCTGGTGCCATGATAACCATGCCCGCGAGGCCACAGAAAACACTGTATAGTCCATCATGAGCTATATGCAATCAGACGAGAATGTCTCTGACCTCCATCCTATCAGCTGGTACAGCACGAATATACTCGTCGCGATTTGAAGGGGTATAGAATAGACTTCATATCAAGTAGTGAGCATCAGGGGTAGGTGCGAAATAATTCGGCATCATACCAAGCGTCATGATGGACAGTCCATGTTGTAGCGGGCTCAGATCCGTGGTTACCAAGTTATTAATCTTCCCAACCATATTTTTCTTACCGGAATCTGCAGAAGTTTTGCTTTTTGCAGAGTCCGGGGATTTAGATTTGCTCTTGGCCGATGATGCCTCTGTTGCTGTCGTAGATTGTGCACTATCACCAGGAGCTGCCTCCTCGAGCCCGGAATCGCATGCAACTGTTGAACCCTCCGTGGATGGTGTGGATCCTGAGGTACTATCAGGTTGAGCAGATTCTTCTACCTCGGATTTTATTCGAATTCGCAACGAGTGATCGAAAACGAGCTGAGTGATGATTGCATGAGTTTGGACCAGCGCCCGGGTCTGTCAATTATTGGTGAGGTAGGTGCTTGATTGACAAGGGAAGGGAACCTTTCGTACCGCGACATAATTGTGATAATTGAACAATAGCGAACCAAACACCGGACCGATGAATAACCAAGACACCCAGACCCATGGCCTTATCAAGGCGCCTTCCCCTCCCGTTTCGATGTAACTAGAGAACATGCGCAAGTGTACAACAACGAGAATTGAGACTAAGCTTACTTCAACAATCTGTTTACACCCAATGGTGCTAGGAAGGTCACGCCAACCTAGCAAACAGGTAAGACGCGCACGCTCATGACATTCCAGACTTGATCGACTCACCCGAACGGTAAGAGACGCTGCTATCTGGAAATGCTCATATACTGTGAAGTCCAGAGTCATTCAGTCCATCCCTAAATCTATGCAAGAAAACGTACGGAACACCTTGAACAACAGATTCCATAAAAGATGCCTGCGAGGACCCTTTGATAATGGGTCAACGTGCTGGAAGTCTTGTGAACAATTAGAATGATGTCTGTCCTGAAGGGGCACGCACCGGGTAACTCCTGTTTGTGAGATTTCTCGTGGAATCTTTTTCGGACAAAGGGGGCAAATCATCAAATGCGAGGTGAACTCGGTTGTACGCTTTGAAAATGATGTTGTCGCAGAATGAATAAAACCATATGGACGCCAATGAAGCAGTTTCCTCTTCGTTGGGTTGCGAAAGGATTTCCTGTATAACATGATTGGCACTGACACGTATCAAAGTCCTTCAGGTTCATACCTTTGGATCCACAGGAATGTAGGTTTGCGGCGTCACTGAGGGAATGACAGCGCCTGCGATTGTAAGTGTCACGACTTTCGCCCAAATGACCCAACCCTCTTGAACGTCCTCGGGAGTCAACGTGAATGTCGCCAATGGCCAGGCATCGCGATACATGAAAGTCGCCCAGCTTGTCAAGAGTATTGACGCCAGATGGAATGAGGCTATTTGCCCGAAGACTCCTGGAGTAACAACATCGATAATTGCCAGGATTGAGGAGTACACCTGACACCGTTCAGATGAGTTGCATATATCACGAACACATTACCGAAATACTGACATAGACCACGATAATGCCTTGCTTCAGGAATTGACTGATGGTGTCACTGCCCAATGTTCCATCAAGCGGTCCCACGAAGAACGTCGACAGAACCGACAGGTACAAAAGGAGCAAACACGCGAACAAACGAATGAGCTTGAAGCTAAAGATAGAATCTCCCCCGTGCTGGGAAATCAGCTGTTTAAGGCGTTGGATAATTCCACCCGGTGGCGCCTGTGCGCCCCTGGTGTCAACGAAACCATGTGGGGAGTGTTCCTTTCCATGCAGCCACTTTGATAAGAACTGCCCAGACAAAACAATCAGAGACAAGGCTGCCGCGTACGATGGGACCAGCAAATTGTCAGTCCATGGGCTTGCGCGTATGCATGAGCATTGGGAGAAGAGAAGAAAGAAGTGCTGTCATCACTCACAATGCTTTCGGACCGACAGCGAGGAGACCATAGGATTGAACGGTGTTGGTGGTATTCCCTATGAAGAAGGGCACCTGGCGAGGCATCGAGGCCACCGACCTCTAGAAAGCTTTACAGATGTTTAAAAGAGAAAGAACGACAACAGAACGCGGTGGGCACTGGGCACAAGCGGAATATGTACGACGTATTGGCGAAAATCCAACTATATATACGCGATCTATCGACGCGTCACGGCAGATCATAGCGCTGGGAAGTGAAACCGGACGCGAAGGCTCGTATGACTCGATAGATTGAGTTTGTTCGGCCTGTGTCCAGGAAGTGGGAGATTTGAAGCCCATGCGAATTCGAATCTGTGATGGCAATTATGACAGGACTAGACGCGCACATTCAAACAAGGCCGCACCACCAATAACACCCCAACACTCGGCTCAAGATGGTCATGCCTTTGAGGATTTGAGGCAAAGCGATGTTGCGGAAGATATCATAAGAGCCGGGACTGATTCAATCCAAAAGGAAAAGAAGCTGGAAGACCCAGATTGCTTGAACACCGGTGTCTTCGACCATGTGCTCTCGCGCCACTCGAGTTCCCGCGCCTCGCGCCTCGCGCCTTTCTCCTTTTCCGTCCTATGATAGGACGGAAAAGGAGAAGCGCCATCCCGTCCATCTTGAATCTTCTTTTCTTTGTCTTTTCGTCTGGAATATTCTCTCACATCCTCTTGCACGACACGCAGGGGGCGATATTACCCCCAGGGAAATCCACGGGATAGGGCGGGAAATGTTTTTGTATCCCCAAAATATTCAAAGGCTATTATGAGGTAGAATAGTATAAAATTTACTTACCTATTCCGACCATATTACTGGGTGTGATGTCCAAAATCCGTCAATGGCTTTTACATGAGGGAATATTCGCGGAAGGTTTACCTTTTCGGGCCATATCCCTGCCTGAAATATCCCCGAGAAAATCAACCTTTTCTTTCCCTATTCCTTGGCAATTGCGGGAAGTGATGGGCTCCAAATAGGAAAAAAATGACGCACTAGACTTTTCCGGTATGGAAAAGGTATCCTTTTCAGGTCCTATTTTGCAGGGAAAAAGTCATGACAGAATTGGAAAACAACAACACTGTGGAAAAAGAAATTAGTGTGGCTATTACAGGCTGGAATTGGAAAACAATTCCATTATGGCTTTTCCCCCGCAGAACAGGGCCTGAAAAGGATACCTTTTCCATACCGGAAAAGTCAAGTGCGTCATTTTTTTCCTATTTGGAGCCCATCACTTCCCGCAATTGCCAAGGAATAGGGAAAGAAAAGGTTGATTTTTTCGGGGATATTTCAGGCGGGGATTTGGCCCGAAAAGGTAGACCTTCCGCGAATATTCCCTCATGTAAAAGCCATTGACGGATTTTGGACATCACATCCAGTAATACGGTCGGAATAGGTAAGTAAATTTTATACTATTCTACCTCATAATAGCCTTTGAATATTTTGGGGATACAAAAACATTTCCCACCCTATCCCGTGGATTTCCCCAGGGGTAATATCGCCCCCTGCGTGTCGTGTTGTTATCCATCTTCCTTTTATCTGAAAATATACATCCTCCCGGCATATTTAGAATTTTTCTTCCCTTTCCAAGCTTTGATTATTCATCTCTTCTGCCCCATTGTCATAAATTCTCTTTTCGCCGTTCAGTATCCTTCCCATTGCTGTCCTCGATTTTACTGTAATTCCAAGAACGTCATCGTACACATTCAGACTGGGGATGTCTAAGCAATCGCCTCGATCTAACCTCAAGCAATGCCTATATTGTCCTACGAGCCACCATTGATTCAAGGTTGTCCTTGTCCCCGCTGCCGTCCACAAGAGCCTTAAATGCCCCATCCTCAACCTGGAGAAGTTTATGAGGCGTATCAAATTCAACCTGTTCGAATTTTGTCAGTCAAACCATAATTGTGAGTCATTACAAAACGACTCACAATTCTACCCTCGTCCAAGACCATCTGGATAACAAATATTAACAATTGTATAATAGGCCAGGCAAAATCACCTACAATCTTATCGACATCCATGATTGTTTGCAAGCGATGAGCGATGATGAGCAGGGTAACATCTTTATTCAATTCTCTTCTCAGTGACTCCTGGATGACGTTGTCTGTATTGTAATCTAGATGAAGACGGTGAGATCGTCTTTATGGGCGCATAACTTGCGATTCATGACACACCTATCGCAGACGTGGCTATTGCAGACGTGGTTGAGCAAGACGAAAACACTCGGGCTACATGACGTACCCTCATCAAGGATCAACAATTTGCTTTGTCTGACTATTGCTCGTGCGAGCGCAATGATTTGACGTTGACCAACCGAGAGATTCCCTCCGCCACCTGAAATTGCGGTGTCCAGGGTGAGGCGGCCTTCGTCATCGTCCTCCTGAAGTGAAAACAACCCGGCGGAGCGCAAAGAGTCGTTCAGGACTGCGTCATCGTATTGTGCGAATGGATCCAAATTCTGTCTAAGCGTCCCACCCAGCAACTCGGGCTAGCGCGATGCATCAATCAGAGGTATTCGAGGGTGTTCATCGGGAAAGACTTGCGTACCACTTGAGGGATGATCGTGATGTTGGACCTCAGAGAATCAAGATTGAGCGTACTTGTGTCAACCCCGTCGTAACGGACGGTACCCCCTGTGGGAATACATCTCAAAAGAGACAGGGTCAAGGAACTCTGGAGACGAATACAAATTATTAGATGATTCCCATTACTTAGAGACCTAACACGAACTTTGCCGCTGCCAGTACGACCGACTTTCAACAAATAGGGGATTTAGTTTACATGCCATACTCAACAGCAGTTGGGAACTGACCGATACCAACGCGTTCACCTGACTTGACAGTGAACGATAAGCTGTGCAGTACTTCAGGGCCGTCCTGTGCAATCATGTGTTAATAAGTCCGCCTTCCCGATGTGCTATGGTGACTCACAGCTGAATAGCGGGCTGTCAAATTCTCAACCACGAGCTCCCCACTAGCGGGCCAGTAAGCTGGAGGTACACCAGCGTGCGAAGGCTCTGGTTCTTGCTCGATCTCCAGATATTGTTGGATTCGCTCCAAGCTGGGAGGGATAAGAAAATGTATAACAGAGAATGTGCATCACAACACACCTATTTGCTGGAGTCTCCTGTGGGTTATCGCAAGCACGAAAGCAGAAATGACCACGTACCCTCTGTCTCGAACAGATTGAAGGCTCGGACCCACCACAAGAGCTGTCCACTGAATCCAACTGAGCAGGGGTTCAGTTCCGTGGCACAAGTTGGTATTATAGAAACTTGCCTGCCATGTCTAAGGAGAAACCAGCGAAAGCCGCGGAATATCCACCACAGTAGGTTAGGTAGGCGCCAAGAGCCGCAGTGAACATCGCTCCGAGTGTATCTGTTCTCAGGGCGATCCATCTTTGTAGACGTTCAGAACTATAAAGAAGTAAATTCAAGCGAAATGTTTACCTGTTGAGGTTCCAAAATACCTTCATTGTTCGAGAGTACTTGTCAATTCTCTTGAACGACTCTTGTCGGAATGCTTCTTGCGATCCATAGGCACGAATCGAGACTTCCCATTGAGAGCGTTGTCAGGGATTGTCATCTCAACATTTATCGCGTCAAGGGACTTACCAAGACCTGCAATTGCTGCTCCGAAATGACCAAGGACGGGAGCCTTTGCGTTGCTCGACTCCCGTTTCACTGGAAGCTGAGCCTTCATGTAGACATTACCGAGGAATCCCCCAGCACCTGCTAGACCAATAGCAGGGGCGGCGAACGCCGGTGCTACAGCAATAATTGCAAAGAATCTGACGACGATCATCAACGTGATCTCCAGGAAAATTGAGAAAAAGCGAGGCAGTGACGAATCGACTTTGGTAAACGCGTGTCGCCCTTAGCTTCTACACTCTGAAGAACACAATTGAGAAGCTCACTGGTTTGGATATCTTGGGTGCATCGAGCAATAATCCGGGATGTGGGAGTCTCATCGAGCCATCTGTCAAGGATAAGAAATAGGACATTCGCGATATTAATATAACATACCGCAGTGTTGTGCGAAGGACCCTGTCTATCAAAAGCTTGTGGATAACACGAGATGCTCGGATTGACCCGAAGGTATGGATAGCAGTCGCAATCGACCATGTACCAACTCCCGTGAAAATAGCCCCGGCGTAGAGGGAAATGTAGCTATTCCGGTGCTCAGCTAAACGAGAAAGTCGAAAGCCATTGTGAGATACTCACTATTGAGAGGGCACATCGGCCGGGTCCTTCAACTCGAACTGTCTACTCCATAAGGCCAAAACCCATACTTGGACGGTATACATGAAGTGACTCGTCGTGAGGATCCCTAGGTACAAGATCCAGAACACGGCAAGCCCGCCTCGAATCTGCATATTCGCGAAGAGGAGTTTCACTGTTCGGAAGTCATTGAACCGAATGAACCGCATAATACGAGAGACGTCTCACAAGCTTTCCTGCCAACATGACCCTCAGCAATCTCTTCAGTCGCTATTAACTTTCCGTCGGATGAATTCTTGGTGTCTGCGCCACTTTCTTCGGCTGACTGGTCCTCATCGATAGCGTCCTTCTCGGCACCACTCCCCTTCGCCAGAGTCGCACTGGACGGAAGGCCTTGACTTAGGATTCGCCCGTCTGTAGACATGGAGATTACATGATCCGCAACAGGTGCAGTCAAGGCGACATTATGGGTCTATTGCGAACATTTTGGGTGGTGCGCGGTACCATTATCACAGTTCGAGCTTACCACAAGCAACAGTGTGCGACCCTTCACGAGATCACCTTTGAAGCATTTTTCGACGATCCACCGCGCTGTGTGGACATCCAAAGCGGCCAAAACCTAGAAACATGAATGGTAAATGGAAAGTTGACAAAGATAGTCGCCCGAAGCCTTACGTCGTCCAGTAGTAGAACGTCCGCAGACGAGTAGATTGCTCGTGCGAGAGTCACACGCGCCTTGTGAAATTGTTAGTACAGAAACTTACAAAGCCGCAGATTACAGAGTACCTTTTGACCTCCACTGAGTAATGTCGCATGAGTTCGGGGGTTATTAAGAAGGTATGGAAGAACGGACCTAAGAGTCAGACCTTTCTCGCCGACCTCCGTTAGATCTCCAGCTTCGAAGAGACCAAGGTCACGCTTGAGAGCGCATTGATACACAACTAGAGTGCCGCCAAATTGGCTCGCAGTATTTCGGATGATAGAATCAACATACCAGCATTATAGCGTTCTTCGTTGTACTCAGCTCCGAAGAGAATATTCTCCTGTCATGTCCATCGTCAAGATTAGAATACATTTCTTAAGTTTCAAGGAGCACGCACTCGTATCGTCTCATTCAGGACCCACGACTCTTGCGCGTGGTACGCAACACCTCGATCTCGAGGGAGGCTCACCAATGAGTCCAGCCCTGAAGGGATTGAGTGCATCTCCCCTGCATAACACGTAAGTTTCGAATCGGAATGTCACATCACGAAAACTTAGATACCAAGCAGCGCCATCAATAAGGATGTTTTCCCGCATCCAGTCGGTCCCACGATCAGGTTGATGCAGCTAGGTTTGAAGAAAACCTCATCTTCTATTCTGAGGACGAAGTTCCGCCGATTGGGTCCAGGTGTACCACTCCCGTCGTTATCGCTAGACCAGGTGAACGAAGTAGAGCGAATCCCGATCTTGTCTGACGCGATGCCGTTATGAATGATTGGGATGGCTTCAGGCTCTTCCGATGAGTGGAGAGAGAAGTGATCCAATAGCTCGGTCTGGTAGCATAATGAGAGATGAGAATCGAACATGTCACTCGAGAGCAGGAGTGAATTGCCCTGACCTTGACGAGAAAATCATTTATCCTATCCATACTAACTTTTGCTGTAGAAAACTTCCGCATGGTGATTCCCCAGGCGTGGGTTCAGAGCCACGTACCTTGGATGATGTTCGGTAGCACGTAAAACACCCCCATGAGTTGCTCTCTAATCAAGTCGAATACTATGGTGCTTTAGTGCTTGTTATTGCCCAGAACACTAGAAACTTACTTGTCATTGAAGTGAAGATGCGAGAGGCTTAATTCCAATCATTATAAATAGCATAGGGTGCTATAAATTCCAGACTGACGTACCTGTCAATTCTTTCTTCATGACCAACGACTAGGGATGATGTGAAGGATTTGGTCAGAGCTTTCTCAGAGACAAATGGCGGAAACTCACATAGACGGTGAATGTGATCAACATGTTCAAGATAGGGAGGAATGAACTACAGGAGTGACCTGAATGTCGATGACCATGGATCTACCAAGCTACGCACTTGATGCCATCTCCAAGCAGCTCCAGTATCTTGAACTTGCGAATGTGCTTGAGTTCTTCCTTTCTCTTATCTGCGATATCGTCGCTCGTCCGAGACTCCCAACCGAATAGTTTAATCATGCGTATAACCCCCATGGCTGAGGACCGCTCAGTGCCAGGCTCCAAGAAGTCAATCGCTCAGATACATACTTTCAGTCACACTTTGTGCGCGCGCGTCACTCTATGTTCCCTGCATTAGCTCGAATACCCTCAGGTGCAGATGTCCACAAGCTCACCTTCTTCATTCGTTCCACCTGTACTCCCTGCATCGACTTCGCAAACCAGGCTGGCGCTGGGGACATGATGACCATACCCGCAAGTCCACAGAAAGCACTACGATGGGAGCCACCATGAGCGATAATATCCAGTCAGACGCAGGTTCGACTGACCTCCATCCTATGAGTTGATACAGCACAAAAACACTTGTCGCGATTTGCAGAGGTACAGCAAAGACTGAGAATGGAGTGATTAGTATGGAAACGGATGTCACAGTACTCGATGACATACTCATCATCATGAAGGCCTGCCCAGGTTGTAAAGTGCTGAGATCGCTTGTGACTAGATTATTGATCTTGCCGACCATATTCTTTTTGCTGGGATCGGGGGAAGTCTTGCTCTTGACAAAATCAGGGGATTTAGATTTTCCTTTGGCCGACAGATCTTTTGTCGTGGATTGTGCGGCGTTGTCAGTAGTTGCATCCTCAGACCCAGAATCGCCGACGAGTGTCGCATCACCAGTAGATGGGGGGGATACTGAGGCACTATCGGGTTGCGAAGACTCTTCTGCTTCGGATTTAACTCGGATCCGCAACGAGTGGTCGAAAACGAGTTGTGTGATAATTGCTTGGGTCTGGACCAGAATTGTCGTCTGTCGATAATTGGAAGAGGTCAGTATCTGACCGACAAGAAGGCAACCACTCGTACTGAGATATAAGTGTGGTAATTGAACAATAGAGAACCGGCCACTGGACCAAGGAACAACCAAGAAACCCAAAACCATGGCTTGACCAGGGCGCCCTCCCCTCCTGTTTCGATATAACTAGAGAACATGAGTACGTGCACGAAACACAAGACTCTACGCCATGCTTACTTCAACAATCGGTTAACGCCCAATGGTGCCAGAAAGTTCACGCCAACCTGGTAAAGATCAGGTATGATATCCGTGTCCATTTTATGGCAGACCCGGTCGACTTACACGAAGTATATGAGTACAAGCAATCTGGAAATGCTCATAGGCTGTGAGGTGTAGAGTCATTACATGCAGGCCTGCATTTATTGCGAGGGAACGTACGGAACACCTTGAATATGAGATTCCATAGAATATGTCTGCGAGGTCCTTTCGACAATGGGTCCACGTACTAATAACTTAATGAACAATACAAATATCTCTGAATGGGAGGGGACGCACTGGATAACTCTTTCCCGTTACAATTCTGGTCATGTCGGTATCAGCCAAGGGAGGGAGTTCATCAAAGGCGAGGTGAACACGATGATATCCTTTCAGGATGATCCTATCGCAGAACGAATACAACCATTTCGAAGCCAACGAAGCGGTTTGCTCTTCGCTTGGTTGTGAAAGGATCTCCTGGATAACGTGGTCAATATTTCTGAAAACGACGGAAACCAAAACTCCTCGAGTTCGTACCTTTGGATCCAAAGGAATGTAGATTTGTGGGGTCACTAGGGGAATGACAACACCTGCAATTGAGAGTGTCACGACCTTCACCCAAATGACCCAACCCTCTTGAACATCCTTGGGAGTCAGCGTGAATGTGCTTAATGGCCAGACATCACGGTACATGAAAATTGCCCAGCTTGTCAAGAGTATTGACGCCAGATGGAATGAGGCTATTTGCCCATAGACTCCTGGAACAGCAACATCGATAATTGCCAGGATGGAGGAGTATGCCTGATATTAGTGGTGGATTCAAATGAGTTGCGTCTATCACGAACACATTAGGGGAAAACTGACATAGACCACTACTATGCCTTGCTTCAGGGATTGGCCCAGATTTCCATCGAGACGTCCCACGAAGAACGTCGACAGCACCGAAAGGTACAAAAGTAGCAAACACGCGAACAGACGAATCAGTTTGAAACTAAAGATAGAATCTCCCCCGTGCTGGGAAATCAGCCGTTTAAGGCGTTGGGTAATTCCGCCCGACGGCGCCTGAACGTCTCTGGTGTCTGCGAAACCATGTGTTTCCTTCCCATGCAGCCACTTTGATACGAACTGCACAGACAAAACAATCAGAGACAAGGCTGCCGCATATGATGGGACTAGCAAATTGTCGGTCCATGGGCTTGCGTGTATGCATGAGCACTGGGAGAAGAGAAGAAAGAAGTGCTGTCATCACTCACAATGGTTTCGGACTGACAGCGAGGAGACCATCGGATTGAACGGTGTTGGTGATAGTCCCTATGAAGAAGGGCACCTGGCTAGGCATCGAGGCCACTGACCTCTAGAAAGCTTTACAGATGTTGAAGGAGAAGAGAATGACCACAGAACGCGACGGGCACCAGCAAAATATAAACGACGTACTGACAAAAATCCAACTATATATATCCAAGCGTCACGGCAGATCACAGCGGTGGGAAGTGAGACCGGACGCGAAGCTCGGATGACTCGATATATATTGAGTTTGCTCGGCCCATTCGAAGCTGTGTGACGGCACTTTTGTCAAGACTGGACGCGTACTTTCTGAACAAGGGCAACCCGATTGAGCACAACCAATACCACTCCAACCACCCGACTCAGACGATCATCCCCTTTGGGAACCGGAGTCAACTTGGGATTGATATTGCGCGACATATCATGAGAGCTGGGGACTGATTCAATCTTAAAGGAGAAGGACCTGCGAGACCAGATTGCTCAAACACCGGAGGTCGGTGCTGTGTGCACGATAACCACGAGATTGATCTTAAGGAAAAATCGGACGTGGGTTAAGATCCAAAGGCAGAAAGAGAATATGTTATTGGATGCGAATTATTCGAGAGTGCATTATCAACCAATGATGAGCTTCTCATCTCCTTCAAAGTCGTATTGAGGAACCTCGAGGTTGAGCTACATCGAACCGGGTGTAAGATACTTTTAAAGCCAACTCAGAAAACATCACTTACAGGAGCAGGTCCTTTGCGAATACGGCCGGCTGCGAAGAAAAAGAATGGATGAGCGAACAAAGGACACGCAACACTAACAATAATGACGTACAGATATCGTAGTGAGAACCATGGCATGGGCAGAACCTGGTGCATTCATAGTGAGATCTGTCATCATAACCAAACGCAGAAACAAAGCTTACCATCCTCCATAATCACCAGCTTCACCAATGGGTACACAACCAAGATGAGTGCAGACACCCAACATCACCAACCATTCTGGTCGCTTGGCCCTAGACTCATCACTTTCCGGGTGCCTCATCGTCTTCCAATCAGCGGTCGTCGCTTCGTCAATCTCGCCTTGGGTACGGTGGCGGATGAAGACGGGCTTTCCTCGCCATTTAATAATGACATTCTTTCCCTCAGGAATACTTGCAAGCTCGACTTCGACCTTAGCCAAAGCCAACACATCAGCAGAAGCCGACATGGTGGCCAAGAACTCGGTCACTGTCGATTGCGCGACAGAGGCGGAAACGAGACCGAGGGAACCAATCATGAAGTAGGCAACACCGCGGTTGGTAGAAGTCGAGCGGGCTTGATAAGGAGTGAAGTCAGGGACTTGGGGAGCATCCTTCACAACAGCGGAGGTATGAAGTAGTCGTTGCTGGTGGATCCCAGTGGGTGACGCTGGTGGATAAGACATGAGACTCGGTCGTGCAGAAACGGAAGAACGCTTCTCACCATTAATGAATGTCCTCGAAACAAGGCCAGAGGTAGAGCTGCTCGAAATGCCTCCAACCCACCTGGAGGGTTTGTCCGACCTGGGTCCGGGAGCACCATGTCCGTGATCATGGCCATGACCACCTGAACCCCGGACCGAGAGGTTCACCAAGGAGGCACTGGGAACGCCAGATGCAAGAGTGCGAACTGTGGGAGGGACCGTGAAGGCCTTTTTTGAGACAAATAGAGCGGCCATTGATGAAGGAATGTGTTCCCTCGACGCTGTTTGCGATGAGCTTGAAGTGGGGATGAATGTGCGGAGTTGGAAAACCTGGCGACAGAAACACCTCCCGAATTTCGCCGACGCTTAATCCGTCGGTGCACCTTCCATAAAAGGCAACAGATCAAAATGGGACAGCCAATCTCAGCCCGGGAATTTTCAACGCGTATAACTCTGGAGAAGCATCAAGACTCAGACTCCTACCCGTCCCACGGTGGGTGGTCAAGGTTCGCAACCCAGAAGTGAACAAGGACGATATGTGGGTTGAACACGAATGGAAAAACGATGAAGTCCCAAGTCACATGCAGGTTGTTTTCCATGCCTCATTTGGATCACTTTGCATTTTCCGTAATATCATTTGTGAGAAATCTTCAACTCTGACATAGTAACGAATAGTAACGATCACATCATTTCGGTTCATATACTACCCATATATAGAATATGACAATAACATCGTGACATAACCAAGTTGCGAAAAATTCCTATATATGTTAACGTGACTCATGCCCATTATCTGAAAACTTGCAACCTTGACCACCCACCGGGGACTGGCAGATAACATTGGAACAAACAATGTCAGCCACAGTGGCGCTGTGGCTGACCCCTTCGGAGACCCAATTTGGCATCAACAGAATATTCAGAAACTTGAAAATGAGGTTTCGATTCACTAAAAAATATCTTCCATGTGTACGCTCTGGCAGCATCTTGGGAGAGGTGCGCGAGACTGAGAATTAACTGCCACAGCATACATTTTTGTTGAAAAGATATGTTTTGATTCGGAGAGGGAGAAAGTGTCGAAGAGGAAGCTGCGCGAGAACAAACCAAGAAGAGAAAGAGAACCGAAACGCGTGGTGAGGAACCAGCGCGGAAATTGCGCCTGTTGGTGCCACAGAGTCGGCCAGTTAGTTTAGATTACAGTGCTCAGTGGGGCTCACATGGTTCGGTTATCGGAGAGGAAGGGACTCGGACGGGGGGTAGGGAGGGAGTAGTGTACATACCCACAGGAGTTAAGGTCGTCACATAGGCCGTAAACGGCCTGAGCAAACACGGAATATATCCTATCCTATCCAGAGTCGGCCATGAGGGTGGAACCCGACGTAGTCGGGAACACTGAGGTCACACAGGGAGATTCGGACTAACATGATCAAAGGCCTTCGTTGATGGTGGTAAGTCCGAGACATCAATGAAGGGTTGGAGCGGAAAGAATATAACCGACGATGACTAAATAAGGAAAACGATGTGTCAGCGTGCGTAACCCTAGCGCGGGGTTACAGAGGGTGAGTATTCCGGCCGAAGAAGTCGAGGTGCCAGATATCGAGGAAACAAATGGCTTGGACAGTATGGATGAGGCCATGCTCGAATAATTGATGGACTGGGGTTTTGATGACAAAAGTGGTGATGAAGAACCAGAAGAGAGAGTACTGCAGCTGAGGGAAGAGCATGCCAATAGGGAGTTGTGCCAGTGACTTGAGCTCCGGAGATCGTCAAGGAGAATGCTGGTTGCAATGCCAGACTTGGGCCAGTCAAAAAAACAAGAAATCACTGAACTCAGTGTGATGTTCTGGCGTGTCAAAAGCTGATAGGTGTCGTCGAGTATTCCATCCATGAAGTATTGCAAAAAACACACCGACTCATCAAATCTCACAAAAATAGCCAATACATCCACCACATCATAATGTTGAGTATTCTATTGCAATTGTCGTTCTGATATTATATTGATTCTCCGAAGGGGTCAGCCACAGCGCCACTGTGGCTGACATTGTTTGTTCCAATGTTATCTGCCAGTCCCTGGTGGGCGGTTTGGGTGTTGCAAGTTTTAAGGTGATCAGGAATGAGTAATCAGAATATATTAGGAAGTTTACATAATGCTTTTGAATTATATAATATTGAATTTCGTTAAATTGAGTATGTCATTTTTGATGCCACGTAATGATAAAATGATAAAATCATGTCACATGGAGGTTAGGTCGAGAATGGTCGAGGTATGATGAGATTGATCATGTATTGATTCGCTTGGACTTGGTTGAATTACAGTGTTCATCCAAGTTGTGATTTTCCTGCACACAGATTTGAACACCCTTACCGCCCACCAGGGAATGGGAAGGAGTCTGATCAAGACTATGTTGTATTGTACAAGAATAAAGTCCGTTCTAAGAGCACGACGCTCAGACCAAGATCTATGCTATACTATACAATATCATTTAAATTACTAGACGTCCATTATAAATCGCTGACATCTCTCCTCGACCTCTGCTTCATGAGATGTTCGTCTAAACAAGCCAAAACTCGCTGTTTGGGGTATTTGGGTGCAGTGGGAAGATTGTTCTGTTTGGCAAGACGACGAACGACGTTGGGATCTACGGGAGTGGGCATAAGCAAAGATATCTTGAAAGAATGAGTCGACATACAATCGGTGATAATCCCGTCAACTCCCAGTTGAAGTATACTCTCCGCGACATTCAAACGGTTTACCTAGCGAACGAAGGATGAGCGGATCGTTATACAAATCGAATCATTTGAGCTCTTTACCGTCCATGGCTTCACTTCCAACCCAAGTCGGTGGGCTTCCTCCACCATGACTCGCGTCGTGAAGGGTACATATCCGGGAAGAGCAGGATCCGAAACACGGCCTCTCGACGAGACAGCCGCCGGTGAGAGAATATCCGCTCCGACCGCATGAGCAGCTTGGGCAATTCGTTCCTCAAAAGATGGCCCCGGAAAGTCTTCCAATCGCAAGCCCGCAAGCCAAGGACTCGTGGAATTGTCCGACGTCGTAGCAGTCGCACTAAGGGATGTTTAAAATGAGTAACGAAGGCACCACATAAAGTGTAACAAACTCACTCGTCAATTAATGCAGACGTCATCATGCGGGGGTTAAGATTCTTTTCGGAGGGTTAGTCGCTTTTGATTGGCTCTCTATAAGCGCCCTCACCTTCATTGACACCAACGTCCTCCAATCAAAACTTTGGTACTGGATGATCGTCTCAGGAAACGAATTAGGATACGAACCTGGTAAACTTCATACCGAGATGGACGACATGTAAGGACTCGTGGAGAATACTTCATGCTGTTTCTGCACAAAGTCCGAGACGCTACGAGTTCGATTCGGATGGAGGGCATTGATTTTTGACTCGATATTCCACAAGACTTCATGGTTTGGATCAGCGCAAGAGGCAAACTCAAAAACCTCTTGCATCGTCGATATCTTTGTCCCAGGATATGTCAGTTGCATAGCTAGACCAACCAAATCTTAGAGGAGAAGCTCAGGACTTCGCGAACACTTACGATAATCGCTTTGTCGTATTGAGCCACAATCGAGTGTCCTCAATTGCGCGAAAGTGAGGTTGGCAACAAACTTCCCAACGTATGGAAATTCTGGGTCACCCGGAACCTAGAAGTCAAAATCCGCCAAAAATAAGCGTTGTAAGCGCTCCCGGATCATGTTGACAGTCTGTCAACTAACTCACAGCCGGCTCGGTATCCATACATTTCTGGGGCGTAATATTCTCATCGTGCCACACTACGACCACACCATCCTAAGAAGACCGAGTCAGTCGCCAACAAACCCCGGACCTACAAAGCAACACCACCTTTGTAATACCGTTGTCCAGCTCCAGTGTAGAGGCACCATCGATGAGACCCCTGCAATAGTGAAACCTTTAATTGGGTCCAAAATGGCCACGTAGAAGAACGAACCATGCGAAGCTAGGAAGTGTATTCTCGATCGTATTGCCCCTACCACCACGATGTGCCTACATGTAAGTTAGTCAAGACCCCACAACGAATCAGCAACAGAAGTACCTGCACATCATAGAAACGTCTATGGTTCGGTCTTTCAAATGTATCCTGTGCAGGTCTTGCCACTAATAAGATAGCTTGGTTGGTCAAAAGAGCCAGTTGAGATAACTGTGGTAGCATCCCAGGCCAGGAGGAGATGGTAGGAGATAGGAAGTGAATGAAAGCAAGGGTGAATACACCCAAGCGACCCTGCGTGCCCGCGGATCATGAATGGGCCAATGGTCAGCCACCGCCCAACAATGGCTCAGTCAAGAGCCGCCCGACAATACACGTTGAATTCCCCATCTGCGAGATGCGCGACAGCAAACGAACGTTCCTGGTTGATAGACTTGCTATAAAAGTAAATCCCGGGACCATTTTGGAAACACCCTACAAAGAGCCTCTTCGGATAATCCCGGGATGTGGAAGTTCGAGGATGCGCT